>JAGSMR010000055.1:67500-100000 GCA_029286605.1 Sericinus montela | reverse complement strand
TTCGTGGAGTTAGCGAGGAAAAGTCAGAAGATGTAACCTCACAGGTCTGCAACATTGTAGATGAACATCTCGGAGTGACTGGTTTTACTGCTGCTTGCATCAAGTCATCTCATCGAATGGGACGTCCCACCGGTAAGAAACCCAGGCCAATAGTAGTGAAGTTTTCAGATGTTGCAATCCGAGACAAGATTTGGTTAGCGAATACTGGTCTCAAAGGCAGTGGTATAACTCAGTCAGAGTTTCTAACGAAGATTCGTCATATTTTGTTCATGGATGCAAGGCAGCGATTTGGCATCAGTAAGTGTTGGACAAGAGACGGATATATTCATATTATGGCCCCTGACGGTTCACGTCACCGAGCTGAGTGCCGGGCTGACTTGGACTGCATACCTCAATCTACTACTAAACCTTTCAATTTAGGCACTACCAGCGTTGCCTCTAGATCCGAAAGAACCATCAAAAATAAGTAACGGATGCATTTATTTCCCTTACAAAATTGTAAACTATTAACAAAACTAAATTAATAACATTTACTTTTTATTTTATTTTATTTTCTGTCTATGTATTGTAATAATTTTACTTATACTTTGCACTTTATTTTAGGACTGCATGTTACACTTGTTTTCCACTTTCATATATTTATAACTCAACCCTCAACATTTACAATTTTTTCATCCTTCATTGTGACAATTCAGTTTTTTACACTTTCAAAGAGTATATAATCACATTACTTGTTATATTTTGGTTATATTTATTTACGTTTGTTTACTTGACTTAAAATGTTAGATTTGATTTGACAATAGTGACATTTGACACTTTAGCCACAGAGTAATATTCGCTGTGGATACAAGGATATAGATCAGGTGACCATAATACTATACAGATAACCATATTTATTCTTGTACGACTTTAAAGCAGAAACTACATGCGAAGTACTTTTTACTTTTTGGTGTTTTTCAATTATTGTCATCAGTGCTTTTTTTGTTGTTTTAATTTTGATTAGATAAATGTGTACTTATTGTTAAAGCTTTAAGTTTTTTGTTTTATGTTTGTTTTTTTTTTAATATTAATTGTGACTTGTTGCTATTTAGCTTTTATGAAGTGAGATCTTTCCTTGCAACTGGCGGGTGGGTTCTTCAGTTCTTAAATTCTTATTTTATATATAAAAAAAATATCTTCACGCAATTCCCAATACAGGGGTAGACAGAGGTCAAGTCTAGACAATTAAGTCCCTTTGACCCACCTTCCACCGAAGATATTTTCGGGACAACGTGACAGGTGGTGAGCCCGTCGCCGCCTTTATGTCCAAGCCAACGATGAAATTCGTACATAAGTTTTTGAAAAACTCATTGGTACTGCCACCTGGGGATCGAACTCGGGTCTCTCGACTCGAAATTCCGTCCACCCAACAACTCGGCTCCGGTTATTTTATATATATTTACATTTATCTATTTGTCCGTAACTCATATAATATTCAATACTCAATGATTTCTGGTAATGATATATTAGACGACAGTTTTTCTCGGATACACTGAAAAATTTTAATGCAATTCATATAAATGCCCAGAGTATTCCTGCACATTACCCAGAAATGTTGTCCTCATTTGATAACAAAAATTTACACGCAATTTTAGTATCTGAATCTTGGTTAAAACCTTGTTTAGCTTCTACAGCTTACTCCCTTCCAGGTTATAATTTGATCCGCAACGATCGCGTTGGGCGCGCTGGTGGTGGCGTTGCGATTTATTTAAAATCACACATTCCTTTTACTGTTTTAAATTCCTCGCAACCATCGTCTATTGCTGGCCCTGAACATCTTTTTATCGAAATTATACTTGGTCATATGAAGCTACTTCATGGTGTCTATTTTTGTCAAAATCTTACTATTGACTATTTTCCGTCATTTGAAATTTTACTTGAGCAGTACTCTTCACTGTATCGTCAAACTATTATCATGGGAGACTTCAATACATGCCTTCTTGGTCATCTCATCTGAAATCTCTCATAAACAGTACTAACTTACAGACACTTCCACTTTCAGCGACTCACGCTTTTCCCAACTGCACCCCTTCCCTTCTTGATCTAATTCTTGTTTCTTCCATTGACCATGTTGCAAATCATGGACAATGTAATGCTTCTGCTTTTTCCTATCACGACTTGCTTTACCTATCCTATAAAATTAAGGCTCCGAAAGGAAAGCGAAGGATCCTTCTTCAGCGCAATTTTGGTAGAATGGACCTTAATCGGTTAAGAGATGATACTGCTAAAATCGACTGGTCAGCTGTTTCGAGTGCAGATACCGTTGATGAGCAGATAGCGATTTTTAACTCTTTAATCGAACAAGTGTACAATGTTCATGCTACAATTCGTCCGGTTCGAATAAAGCATCTTCCTGCTCCCTGGCTCACTCCGGATATCAAAAAACTGTTAAAAAAAAAATTTGGCTAAAAGTAAATACCGTATGAATCCTAATGATTCCAATCGCGAAAAATAACATAAAATACGAAATCGCTGCAAAATGGTGCGTAGAGATAGTCAACGACGCCATGTCTATTAATCTGTTGTTGAGGAAGTTGACTCGACTAAAGTTTGGAACTTCCTCAAATCTTTAGGAGTTGGAAAAGCAAATCAAAATGTAGATTCTCTTAATTTGGATTTAAATATTTCTTCACTTGGATCTTAATACGCATTTACTCACTTCCCCTATTGTAAATAATACAACGAAGCAAAACACTCTCAATCATCTTTCTGCTATATCAACTGCTGACTTTCTATCTTTTTCTTTTAGCCAAATTACTGTCAGTGATGTTAAGAAGAATATACTAGCCATTACATCTGATGCAGTTGGTTCTGACTGCATTAGTCGTAAAATGATCATCCCTATACTTGACCTCATTGCTCCTATTATCACACACATTTTTAATCATTCTCTTGTTTCCAGCCTTTTTCCTACAGTCTGGAAAGACGCCTTAGTAACTCCACTTCCTAAAAAATCCAATCCCTCTTTAGGTTCTCCCCGAAGATTGCGCAACATACTCCCCATTCCTACCAAAATTGTGCTGGCTCAGTCTCTCCTCCCACCGATCCTTGATTACGCGGACACTTGTTATCTTGATCTAGCCGAGGCGCAACTTAACAAACTTGAGCGGCTTCAGAATTATTGCATAAGGTTTATATTTGGGTTGCGAAAGTATGACCACATCTCCGAATTCCGCCTTAAGCTCAAGTGGTTTCCAATTCGCCTTCGCAGGAATACTCATATTCTTCATCTTCTTTACTGCATTCTGTTCAATTAGTATTCTATTGTATTATTTAGTACACGTATCCGCTTTCTTTAGAAGAATCCTTTTTCCCTAAGGTTGCCTGGAAGAGATCGCTGTTTAAGCGATAAGGCCGCCTTTTGTACTAATGTCCATTGTAATTGTAATTTCTATGTCACTCTTGTTGTACAATAAAGCATATTTTACTTTACTTTAATGTTTTTGGATAAGTAGTGATTTTAAAATTCTTTATATGTAAGAAATTTTTCTCAGAGTTGTTGGAATATAAAACACCATCAAAATACAAAATATAGGTATCTGAGTACTCTTGACCCACTTGGCGATCTGCTCTCTCTACCCCATCAGGGATTGTGCGTGAAGATAAATAAGTAAATATTTGACCGGTTTCGCCTTTATGGCAATATGAAATATTACAGGCTTACGACAAATATTACAGTATAACGTGATTGAAAAACTCGTTGTTCTACATCGGTTGGATTATTTAAATAATAATTCATACATTCTTCACAATTTTCTTCAAAATGTTTCCTTCTCCATTAAGCTCATGACGAATTCAGTTAAAATTGCCGTTAACAAGTTAATTCGTGTCAGAATAACTGAAGATAGAACCAAGGTCCCTCTCATACTAACAACCTCACCAATGTTTGCCCACAGTTCTACCAGAAGGCAATGAAATATGAAATATAAAACAAATAAAAACCGCTCATAGTCCAACTTAGTAAATTACGAAGCAATTTGCGAAGCGATTATATCACAGCACGAAATTAAAAGGCTCCACGGAATATAACCGCAACGATGACGAGGTCGTCATATAACATTTTCTCCGAACAATGAGGAAAATATTCGAGGCATGGCAATTTCAATGGAAACGAATTTCGGCAGTTTGCACTCGAAATTAAATTCATTTGTTTCATCATAATTGACGGTTTTGTTCTTCGTTCTGACAAAATAAGGTGACGAAATTATAATGTAGTCTGTTATAGATATTTCTCATTATTATAGAATGTTTAGGGTCTTTAGAATCGTTCGTCTCGTTTTAAGTAACCACGAAAATTCTAAATCTCTGATACTTATTTTGATGTATATATTTTACTATATCCGTGGACGAGTGGCGTGAACACCGGTTTTCAAAATTTCGTCATCTCGGGGTTCCGGGTTCGATTACCGAACGGGTCACTGTAGAAAACCACCTTTTCTATATTTTCTCGGTCCTGGGTGTTTGTAATGCCTTCGTTGTTTCCGATTCCAATACCACAAGTACTTAAGCTTCTTACAATGGGATTGGGCCAATGTATGTGAGGTTTCCCTGTCAATAAGTGTATTTATTATTTTGTTTATCTTCAGGCAATTTCTTACTACGGGGTTAGGCAGATGTCTTGAGTATGAAGTATTTTACGTCCCACATTTTACCAAAAGCTCTTGATTATTTTATACGTTACATTTGTACCTTGTATCTTAGAAGCTTCTGTCGGTCACCGATCAGCTGAATTTTCATCTGATATTTTCCAAGATGGTTCTAAGATGGCCGTCACCTGTCGCGGGCAAATTGCATGATCAAGATTCATCCCTTAATCCCCTCTTACGACACCCACGGGAAGAAGGAATGGTGGATTCTTATGTCCTTACCACATATGATAGGTATGTGTATATCATGATGCATTCTTAATACATTGGGTGTTTTTATTGAAGCTAAGTGTTGCAATCATTCCAAGCTAATGCTGATGAGGATGTATCGAAAGTAAATAATAAACACAATACCCATATTGCTGATACTGAGGCAAACATAGGTCTAGACAATTAATTTGTTTCGACTCATCTTTCAACGAACCCTATTCAGAACAATGTAACTAACGGTACAATATACTTATAGCTACGGTTTTAACGTGATGAATATTCATATACATCCAAGAATCGAGTACAAACATTCATATTCTAGACTCAAATGTTTGCCCCTTTGTGAATTCAAACCCGCAACATTTTCTTGGATGGCACGGAATCTACCAAATAGGTTTTGAGGTCATCATGATAAATCCAAAATATTATCTGTTCTATAAATCAAATCCCCAAATCATAAATCAATTATCTGAAAATCGAAAGCAAGAAAAGATTATTGAAATTACTATATTGAATCGAATCGGGTATGACATGGGTCAGAAGGCGGTCAGTACAATTTGTCTTTTTCGAACGCATCTATTTCTTACTTATCAAAGACATAAGGAATATTTATGATGTGACCGCGATTCCGAATAGCGTAAGGAGAAATTGTAGAGAATTATAGAAGTAACTTATATAACACATTTTCGTAAAACTAGGGTAGACAGAGATCTGGACTATTAAGCTTTTAATGTAAATTCAAATACATTTAAAAGTCCTATCGCCTCTTTGTGTCCAAACAACCTAAATAACATAAATAAATATATTTATCTATGTATATTTACATAGATTTCATAGATTCACATAAACATCTATACATCGAGTATAGAAATTCATATTGATCACTTCAACGATCGCCACAGACTAGAGGCGTACCGAGCGTACGTGTAAATTTTTTCTTCAGCTCTGAGGCCCGGATTCGATGCACGGACAATGTAGAAAACCACTTTTTCTACATTTTCTCGGAACTGGGTTTTGTTTACTTCACTACCAGGCTTGCGCGTCGTCAAGTAACTTATATCTTTTATTCTTTAAATAAAAATAAAATAAATAAATATTTTCACGCAATTCCCACAGGGGTAGACAGAGGTCTAGTCTAGACAATTAAGTCCATTTGACCCACCTTCCACCGAAGATATTTTCGGGACATCGGGGCCATCAATGAAATTCGTACGTAAGTTTTTGAAAAACCCATTGGTACGATCCTGCTACCTGGGGATCAAACTCGGGTTTCTTGACTCGAAATTCCGACCACCCAACCACTTGGCTATCGTGACTCTTTTTATTCCTTGAGTTATCTTTAAATACATTATTATTTTTCCATGTAATTACGTCGTAAATATGTCATATAATCTTATATAACCTGTCAAAACGTTTTCTATAAGAGACTGCTTCTATTTACTTGGTTATTTTATACTCTCCTTCGTAGAAAGTTTATTTTTATTTTCGTTCGTTTGTTTTATTTCTTCTCTTTATAACTTTTATTAGATTAATTTCAACTATTATTCATGGTTGCTGTTACATCTAGGGTCTTTTACTACGACAAAACAAATCTAAATAAAGCTAGAAAATAAAAATATTATAATTCAGATTTTCCTGTTTATTACATCTTACATTTGAGACGATCACTTAGCAACCGAGTGGGATAAATTTTAATTGGGCAGAGTACCGGGAAATTTCCTAATACTTTATAAGAAATTGAGTTTTTTTGCGTATAATAAAAGAAAATAACACTTCGCTCTAGTTAATTTGTCAGAAAGTATAATGCCACTTAAACTTAATTTGGGCAATTATCGTCGGAAAATTGAGCTAGGCGCAACGGCCAGTGTTTTAAGGAATTAAAAAAATTTAAATCAGACATTCCGTTTGATTTTTGTGCCAAGTATTTAGTCTAAAGGAGTCTGCTTCCTTCTTTTTTGTGACGTTCAATTTCGTGAAGATAAATTTGCTTGATCTCCATTAAATTTAATAAGATCCTAATAAAGATGAATTGTTTCTTGTTTTCAGTTAACAAAGTTATACAACATTTTGCTTAAGAACAATTTTAAGTTGAATTTATTTAATTATAATAATTTTCTCGGATTGGGTATTTGTCTTCAAGCTTCAGATTAGTCACTATAGCCGAGTGGTTGGGTAATTCGAGTCATGAACCCCGGAGTCCAATTCGATTCTCTAGTCGTAGCAATACTAGCACTGAGCAATGAGGTTTTTCAAAAACTTATTTACGATTAATGTTGTTGGCTTGGACGTAAAGACAACGACAGGCTCACGACCGGTCAATGTGATGTCTTAAAAAATGTCTTTTGTGAAGGTCGAAAAGACTTATTTGTTTGGACCTTACCTGCCCCAGTATTGGGAAAAGCGTGAAAATTTTATTGTTAACAAAGTTAAACAATATTTTGCTTAAGAAATTAAAATTGAAGTTGTTTTATTAAAAAAAAATTCGCGGACATATCTAAAAGAAATGGCAAATTATATTGAGAGAATATTTACAGTATTAAATCAATGGAATGTCACACCTGGCCAATGACAGACAATTTCTAGTAAACAAGAGCCATTACGGGTAACTTTAAAAGCAAGTAATTGGCAACTATAATATCGCTTTTAACTACTTAGGATGAAAACTAAAAAATATACTACATCCACCGTAGACAAGTAACGTACATATCGGTTTTCATAGTATCCTTAGCTCTGAGGTCCCGGGTTCGATTCGTAAAACCATGGTTTCTAAATTTTCTCGGATATAGTTGTTTGTGGGTATTGTTTCTGATTCTATAACACAAGTGATTTACCTAGTTTGGGATTAGACCTATGTATGTAATGCTGTCCCCTTATATGTATTTATTTAATTACAACTAGCCTCGCCGCGTGGCTTTTCCCGCCGTTGTAGCCGTTGAACCATAATTGTTTTCTAAAATAATAGTAGCCTAAGGTACTCCTTATAACATCAGATATCTGCCAGTAAAAGTCCTGTTAAAATTGGTCCAGCCATTTCAAAGATTAGCCGGAACAAACAGACAGACAGATTAACAGACAACAATTATTAAAAAATGTTATGTGGGTGTATGTACTGTAATATATATATATATATACATATATATATATATATATATATATATATATATATATATATATATATATATATATATATATATATATATATATATATATATATATATATATATGTATATATATATATATATATATATATATATATATATATATATATATATATATATGTATATATATATATATATATATATATATATATATATATATATATATATATGTATATATATATATATATATATATATATATATATATATATATATATATATATATATATATATATATATATATATATATATATATATATAAATACATATAAGGGGACAGCATTACATACATAGGTCTAATCCCAAACTAGGTAAATCACTTGTGTTATAGAATCAGAAACAATACCCCACAAACAACTATATCCGAGAAAATTTAGAAACCATGGTTTTTCGAATCGAACCCGGGACCTCAGAGCTAAGGATACTATGAAAACCGATATGTACGTTACTTGTCTACGGTGGATGTAGTATATTTTTTAGTTTTCATCCTAAGTAGTTAAAAGCGATATTATAGTTGCCAATTACTTGCTTTTAAAGTTACCCGTAATGGCTCTTGTTTACTAGAAATTGTCTGTCATTGGCCAGGTGTGACATTCCCATTGATTTAATACTGTAAATATTCTCTCAATATAATTTGCCATTTCTTTTAGATATGTCCGCGAATTTTTTTTTAATAAAACAACTTCAATTTTAATTTCTTAAGCAAAATATTGTTTAACTTTGTTAACAATAAAATTTTCACGCTTTTCCCAATACTGGGGCAGGTAAGGTCCAAATAAATAAGTCTTTTCGACCTTCACAAAAGACATTTTTTAAGACATCACATTGACCGGTCGTGAGCCTGTCGTTGTCTTTACGTCCAAGCCAACAACATTAATCGTAAATAAGTTTTTGAAAAACCTCATTGCTCAGTGCTAGTATTGCTACGACTAGAGAATCGAATTGGACTCCGGGGTTCATGACTCGAATTACCCAACCACTCGGCTATAGTGACTAATCTGAAGCTTGAAGACAAATACCCAATCCGAGAAAATTATTATAATTAAATAAATTCAACTTAAAATTGTTCTTAAGCAAAATGTTGTATAACTTTGTTAACTGAAAACAAGAAACAATTCATCTTTATTAGGATCTTATTAAATTTAATGGAGATCAAGCAAATTTATCTTCACGAAATTGAACGTCACAAAAAAGAAGGAAGCAGACTCCTTTAGACTAAATACTTGGCACAAAAATCAAACGGAATGTCTGATTTAAATTTTTTTAATTCCTTAAAACACTGGCCGTTGCGCCTAGCTCAATTTTCCGACGATAATTGCCCAAATTAAGTTTAAGTGGCATTATACTTTCTGACAAATTAACTAGAGCGAAGTGTTATTTTCTTTTATTATACGCAAAAAAACTCAATTTCTTATAAAGTATTAGGAAATTTCCCGGTACTCTGCCCAATTAAAATTTATCCCACTCGGTTGCTAAGTGATCGTCTCAAATGTAAGATGTAATAAACAGGAAAATCTGAATTATAATATTTTTATTTTTCTAGCTTTATTTAGATTTGTTTTTGTCGTAGTAAAAGACCCCTAGATGTAACAGCAACCATGAATAATAGTTGAAATTAATCTAATAAAAGTTATAAAGAGAAGAAATAAAAACAAACGAACGAAAATAAAAAATAAACTTTCTACGAAGGAGAGTATAAAATAACCAAGTAAATAGAAGCAGTCTCTTATAGAAAACGTTTTGACAGGTTATATAAGATTATATGACATATTTACGACGTAATTACATGGAAAAATAATAATGTATTTAAAGATAACTCAAGGAATAAAAAGAGTCACGATAGCCAAGTGGTTGGGTGGTCGGAATTTCGAGTCAAGAAACCCGAGTTTGATCCCCAGGTAGCAGGATCGTACCAATGGGTTTTTCAAAAACTTACGTACGAATTTCATTGATGGCCCCGATGTCCCGAAAATATCTTCGGTGGAAGGTGGGTCAAATGGACTTAATTGTCTAGACTAGACCTCTGTCTACCCCTGTGGGAATTGCGTGAAAATATTTATTTATTTTATTTTTATTTAAAGAATAAAAGATATAAGTTACTTGACGACGCGCAAGCCTGGTAGTGAAGTAAACAAAACCCAGTTCCGAGAAAATGTAGAAAAAGTGGTTTTCTACATTGTCCGTGCATCGAATCCGGGCCTCAGAGCTGAAGAAAAATTTACACGTACGCTCGGTACGCCTCTAGTCTGTGGCGATCGTTGAAGTGATCAATATGAATTTCTATACTGATGTATAGATGTTTATGTGAATCTATGAAATCTATGTAAATATACATAGATAAATATATTTATTTATGTTATTTAGGTTGTTTGGACACAAAGACGGCGATAGGATCACCACCTTTTAAATGTATTTGAATTTACATTAAAAGCTTAATAGTCCAGATCTCTGTCTACCCCAGTTTTACGAAAATGTGTTATATAAGTTACTTCTATAATTCTCTACAATTTCTCCTTACGCTATTCGGAATCGCGGTCACATCATAAATATTCCTTATGTCTTTGATAAGTAAGAAATGGTAGTAGATAGGTGAGTACAATTTTTCTTTTTGAACGCATCTATTTCTTACTTATCAAAGACATAAGGAATATTTATGATGTGACTATATATATATATACATATATATATATATGTATATATATATATATACATATATATATATATATATACATATATATATATATGTATACATATATATATATATATATATATATATATATATATATATATATATATATATATATATATATATATATATATATATATATATGTATACATATATATTTATATGTAGCGCTAGCTGACTCCCGCGGTTTTACCCGCAGTTTAACACTTAACGCGGAACCCTAATTATGTTTCTAAAATAAAAGTAGCCTATATTACTTCTTATAACATTAGCTATCTGTCAGTGAAAGTCTTGTCAAAATCGGTGCAGCCGTTTCAGAGATTAGCCGGAACCAGCAGACAGACAGATAGAAAGACAGATAAAAATTGAAAAAAAAAAAATACATAGTTTTCTAAGCATAGCGCTAAAGCCTCTCGTTTTTGGTGTAGTTTTACAGGCAGTTACGTATACTTCTATTTATATATAGGAGTGGCAAATGAACTTTTTTTACTTTGTAACCTTTCAATATCCTCTGTAGGGCATTGACCTTTTCTGTTCCATAATCGCCCACCTTGCAAACGGATTGACGTCATAACTACCAGACACCTTAAGCCTCTGCCTTCGATGGTCTGATTAATTTAGATTTGACTCCCTACCGATAGATATCGTGATCATTATGATCCTTTTTATTTACAGTCAGGATACCCGTTAGGTAGGGTGATCGGATTTCGATTCAAGAGACCCGAGTTCGATACACAGGCGGCAGGCTTGTACCAATAGGTTTCTTCAAAACTTATGTATGAATTATAATGGTGACTTGTATAGAAAGATGGTGAAAAGCGTACAACTCGTCACGTTGTCCCAAAAATAGTCTTCGGTGTAAGTGTAAGGTGGGCCGAAAGGAGTTAATTGTCTATACCGAATTGTCTACCCCGTTTCCATCAAAATTTTGTAGGTCTTTGAAAAACGCCATCAAGGATTTGGGGATGAAAACATGTTAGGGAATTACTGTAAACTGCAAATAATTATGAAAAACATGGCAAAAATTTAGACATTGATTTTTTTAGTATTACTACCAAAATTATGTATCTCACTTATGTAAATAAATATTTCTTAAACCCGACGTGACAAAATTTTTTCATTATTATTTCTGTATAAATTTACCTAAATGAATTATAAAACTTGAAGACGGTGTTAAACTATGGTTATGATTATAATTTAATACACATATACAACTTTAAAGGTAATAGGAAAAATTATATTCTACGTAGTAATAGTGGCATACACAGCGGTTTGCTTGGTGTGGCTATCTCTGAGGTCCCGGATTGGAAACCCGGACGAAATATCTTGTACTGCTGGTGACCAATCGCTTGACGAACATGCCGTGTACTGCGGTCCTTCCTAAAGATCGTAATGTGGTGGTCTACTTTGTCTGTGATATCAAATGTGAATCATCATCATAACGGCCTGTAAATATTCACTATATGACAACGACTTAGCAAGAAGATTGGCGATCGCAATACCAGACAACATACAACAACTGATAACAAAACACAACAACTCACAAAAAATATTGGCATATTTGCTATAGCTGAGGCGTCATTTTATTACCTATATGAGAGTGTAGGAACGATAATAATTATAGTCACGATAGCAAGTTGTAGGTTCGTACCAACGGGTTTTTTTAAAACTTATGTACCATTAGTGTCGTTGACTTGAACATAAAAACGGCGCCAGGTACACCATCTGTCAGGTTTACCCAAAAAATTTTGTCGGTGAAGGGTGGGTCGTAAGGACTTAATTCCCTCCGCCGCCTCGGAAAAATACCAAAACAAATTTGAACAGATCGATGATGTCAGGTAATTCGTTGCTGCTTGCTTGCTGACTGATTAAAATATTCAGAAATGCGTAAAGATAAAATAAAGCATAAAATAACTAAAACGAAACGTAGAAACTGTACTTCATATTTACAAGCGCTTTCCTTTCAGCGGTAGTGGTCAGCGGTCATAAATTTAACCGCCCTGCCATCGTAACATAAGTGTCTGTACTAAATAAAATTTAATACAAAGCACGCCATTTCGCCCTGCGGTTTAATTCATTACGACAAGTTAACGAATTATATCTTTTTTATCGTAGGAAATTTATATTTTAAGAAATAGAATTACGACGATGAGCTCACAGTGGTAGAGCCACGCATCAGCTGTGCATGTTGTTGCATGAATGGGCCGGCTCGACTGGGTAAGTACCACGACCTTACAGAATACCGGCGTGAAGTAGAAGTCTAACAAACTTCTGCGTTTCGTCTGGTGAGTGCAGGTAACCGAAGGCCCACAAACCCCCCTCCCCCAATTCTGAGGGGGGGGGGCACTCCAAGGCCGGCAACGCATCTGCTATGCCTCTGGTGAGCGCGAGCGGATTTCTTCTGCTTTTCGCAGGTATCGGGCTTCGAGGCAAGCCTCATTGCCCGGACATCTTCTCAGGGGGCTGCTGCTCTCTCTGGGGCTGGTCCTGGGTACCGCTTTCTGCGGTATATGTGTAGAGATGTTGCGTATTTTACGCCTTGCGTCGGGTCTTTCACTCTTCCCCGTCCTCCTCCTTAACGAGGTCGGGTGGTGGCTGCAACAATTCCCTAGCGAGAGGTCGCCGCTCTGGTGGTCGAGCGTGCTGCGACAGGAGGTCCGATAAGGACGTCAGGTCGTGCAGGTGTTCATGTGGTCCATTATCAGCGCAGTCATACATTTTCAGCGCCAAAAGGACCACAAAGTCTTGGATTGATTCGAATTGTAGATCTCTGGCGATGACGTCATTCCGGACGTAACGACCAGCTCCCACAATCGCTCTTAGGGAAATGTTTTGCTGAACCTGCAATCTTTTCTGCTGTGCGGGAGATGTGAATGCGTACCACGCTGGTGCAGCATATGTGATTCGCGAGCGGATGTAGGTCTTGTAGATCCCTACCTTGGTCTTCGTTGGCAGGTTGGATGCCAGAACCGGACGGAGGACCGCCCTCGCAGCTCTTGCGCGCTGTATAACGTATGCGACCTGAGGGGTCATACGTAGAGAGCTGTCAATCTGGCATCCAAGGTAGGTGACAGTCTTCTTCCACTCTACATCCTGACCTCGGAGCTTGAGTGGTGGTGGTACACGTCCCTGTCTGTTGACAATAATGGCGCATGTCTTGCCAACGTTCACGGCCATGCGCCATTTGTCCAGCCATTCAGGCAGCAGGTTCAGCAGACACTGCATCCTCCTGGCTGCAATGTCTGCCCAACGGGACGACATAAAATACGCGCTGTCGTCTGCATAGAGGGCGAGCATGACATCTTGTTCCCATTCTTGGACGCGACCTTCAAGTGTGGGGATGTCGTCGGTGTAAACTGCGTACAGGTGCGGAGAAAGACAGTTGCCTCGTGGCACTCCTGCCTCTATTCTTCGTGCTGCCGAGTCGATCCTCTCGACGCTAACACAGAAGCTCCGTCCCTCCAGAAATGACACCACTAGTCGTATGAGCGCTGGCGGCGTCTTGGTGTTGGAGATCAGCTTGTAGATAAGACCCATGTGCCACACCCGGTCGAAGGCCTTCTCTGTGTCGCGAAAGACCCCCAGACATGAGCGGCCGCGATGGTTTTCGGCCGCTAGGTAATGTAGCACTCGGGTCAGCTGCGCCGTGGTGGAGTGGCCGCTGCGGAATCCGAATTGCTCTTTTCAGAGCTCTGCGTGTGGACGCAGTCTCCGCAGCAGCAGCCTTTCAAACAGCTTTGCTACATACAACAGTAGCGTGATGGGACGGTAGCTTGCCGGGTGCCTTCTGTTTTTACCCGGCTTCGGCAGCACTATAATCTTCCCTTACTTCCACTTGGAAGGGTAGTGTTTGGTGCGTGGCACCCCGTTGAACAAACGGGTCAGTGCTACGACCCCTTTCCTAGGTAGCTGTCTTATTGCAGTGGTGGTGATGCAATCGTTGCCCGGCGCTTTCCGTAGCGACAGGCGCTGTGCCACTCTCCTTACTTCAGAAGGGGACATGAAATCGTCCCCTCCTAGTGGTGGCGCTGGGCTCGTCAGGAACTCCTGTACGCAGTGCTCAACCCCCCTGAGGAAGTCTGCGACGACAGCTGCAGCAGTATTGGGTTTAAACTGGCCCTCTAAGTGTTCTGCCAGGATTTCGGCCCGGTCTCGCGCTCCGTAGTGCCGTTTTCCTGTGCTGTCCACTAGTAGGCAAATAGGCTGTGGTGTCCGAGAAAGCTGTCGGGTGAGCTGGTAAAGTGAGGCTGGATGTTCCGAAGCCTCCTCGATGCGAGCGTTCCACGACTTGCTTCGGAAGGCCTTCATCCCTTCTGACAGCTTTTCGGTGATAGTGTTGAGCTTGGTCTTTAGCTTGGGACATCTGGTCCTAGCCCAAAGCTTCCTAGTGGATCGTTTCTCTTCCAGGAGAGTTTTGAGCCTCCGTGGGAGTACCTCCCCACGGTGCGTGTCGGGTATTGTACTGGTGGCCGCTAGATACTCTTGATGTATCTTTTCACAGATATTTAGCGGCCACTTCTACCTCTTCTGCGGATGTTATGTTCGCACCGTAGGTAAGGTTTGCCAGCGCTCTTCTGTATTTCTCCCAGTTGGTCTTCGTACGGAGGCCCCGGGGCACTATGGAGTCGGCGCTGGTCGACATGGTGATGAGGATTGGTTGGGGCTGCGTGTCAAGGTCATACAGCACCTCCACTTAGACCGGGTATGTGATTCCTTGGCAAAGAAGGATGTATCCAGGACATCTAGCCGATGTTTTGTTATCGTGGGGATATGTGTGGGAGCTCCTGGTCCCAACACTTCATATCCCCCTACTTCGGCGTCTTGAAACAGTCTCCTGCCGGCGGGGTTCATGATGCGCGAACCCCATGCCAGGTGTTTGTCATTAAAATCTCCTGCCATAATGACAGGAGAACTGTTGTCCATGACGGCTCGGATGTCCGAGGGGCAGAGAGGAGGGCCGGGTGGGCGGTACGCTGTGTAGATCCTTAGCTCCACACCGGCTGTCTTCAGGAGTATCCCAATGAGTATCTGGTTGAGATAAACAGCAGCAGCTCCAATTCCTCATGCACTAGGTCTTTCCTAACCACTATGGCCGTGCCTCTATAGGCTTTTCCTTCGGGAGTGACCTCATCGCGACGATACACGAAGAAGTTGGGGATCTTGAAATGGCGTCCGGGTCTGAGTTTAGTCTTCCCTAGCAGTACGACCTGGATTCCGTGCTGCTGCACCATAGTTCGGAGACTGGCGGCTTGTAGTTGGATGCCGCCTGGGTTCCAGTACATTACCCGGAGCTTAGCCATTTCTCGCCGTTGTCAGGTAAGGTCAGGGCTGTAAGAATAGCCGTGAGTGGGTCAGCTCCCGTGGTCATCGGCGCTAGGACGTCGCCTAGGATCTTCATGACGACTGTGACAAATTGTGACAGCCTCGACCGTGGTCGGCACGGATGTAGTTTGAGGGAGGGAGGCCTCGGTTCTCCCTCTTGAGGTTTGTGCTCTCGGAGCTGGGTGCTGAACTTGCAAATGCTGAGATACAGGTCCTGGAATGTTGGCAACTGCTGGCCCTGGCTGGATGGTGGCGATGGGAGGGGGTATGGGTGTGGAGGTCACCCTGGCCTCGGACTTGGCCATCTTCTTCTTCTTCTTCTTCCCCCTCCTCTTTCTCTTAGTGGAAAGGGGTCCTCCCCTCTCCGTGGCCTCGTTAGGCGGCGGTTGCAGAGTTGTGACCGCCGCTATTTTCCCAGATTTAGTATCTGGTGCCACTTCGATTGCCACCTCCAGGCGCCGCGGCTGTGGCTGGGGTCTCGCTTTGGGTGCGCCCTCTGCGACTGGTGGTGCACCTCTGTGCGTGTTTTGCCGCGGCGCATGCGCCGGCTGGGGAGGGATAGGAGGGGGCATTCTGATACCCCTTTTACGAGCGATGCGCTGAATAACAGCGCATCTCCTGTCGTTTGCCGAGTGCGCCTTACCACAGTTGGCGCACTTCGGTGGCCCATCCCTGGGTTTGGGGCAGTCTGCTGCGACATGGTCCCCGGCGCATCTGACGCATTTCACAGGGCGAAAGCAGTTTGCCGAGGAGTGTCCGAACCCCTGGCAACGGTGGCATTGAGCCGGGCCTTTCCTACCTTGCCATGCCTCAATGGTTACTCCTGGCATGTAGAGGAGCTCGTGTACATAATACAGCCTCTTGAGCTCCTCTTGGCTAAGGTGGTTTAACTTGACGTGGAAAAGACAATCCGGTCTCCCTTTCTTCGGGGGGATTGCCCTTACAAAAGTAACGGGAAAGCCCAGTGCCTTAAGGGACTCCTCGATGTCTTCTGGGTGTGTATCCGCTGGTAGCCCACGCAGTCCCACCTTAGTGGGCAATTCTGCCATCGTGGCATACATCGATGTGGACGACGTTCTTGGGCGCGTAGGCCCCCCCACGTTTGGGCATCGTAGGCGGCAGCCAGCCTCGGAGTCTCTATGTCGACCGGCGACATTAATTTTTTCCCTACCTTAATCTCTATCTCCATTTCGGAGGGAGACGGGGTAGAGCGGGTTTGAGCCATGCCCCTCTTCGGCTCTATCAGTATGGTCGAGGCGACCCCCCTCTGTACGCTGACCCCGCTACGGAGATTTGCAGGAGGAGGTGGAGGGGCTTCATGAGTCGTCTCGATGGTTGCGAGGTCCGTATCACCGGTATTTATACTGGTTGCCGGGCCCGTGCTGATTTGTGTTACAGAACTAGCGCCGGGTACAGCAACCGTATTTCCGGCCTAGCTTTCCAAAGGCGTAAGCCCGGCATACTCGGTGGAATCCCACCACCGTCCCCCAGCGCGGGCCACTTAGCCAGGTGAAACCTTTCGGAGGCCCAGCACAGCGCTCGTTCGCTGACTTAAGGAAAGATGTCCCTGCGAAACGAGACTTAATACCCCGAAGTGTACAAGTACACCGCATGGCCGAACACCGGTGCCCTTTTCTAAGAAAAGGGATAGGGTGTCCGACGCGCTTGGAACGCTGTCGGCCAGTTACAAGTTATCCCGGGGTGTGGTCGCCCAAAGTCTCAAAGTCTAGGAACTTCAGGGAGTAAACTCAACCTTCAGAACTTCGACCTAATTCTTCGGAGCGACGGGTGCCGTGGTAATAGTACTTGTAAAAACTTTCCTTATTCTCCGATTGCCGAGATATGCCTCTGGTATTGCGGGTGTTCATGGGCGGCGGTAATCACATACCATCACGTGAGCCTTCTGCTCGTTTGCCTCCCTTTGCTATAAAAAAAAACCATCTGTCACGTAATGGCAAACAGCCTTCGGCGAAAGGTAAGCTCACTGTCTTGAGCTACTCTTTCTCTACTTACGTTTTCACAAAAATATTTATACTTATAATAAAGCTATGATCGGCATATAATATTACTACAGGACAAAGGCTTGTGGCTTAAGGGTAATTTGCCACAATCGCTAAACTTGGCCAACGGAGTAATGGAGTAGTGTTTTCGTAGGAGTTCATAGTACCAGACATTACTCATTTTGGACACCACTACCGGTCACTAGACTTCATAATTTTGGTATGATAATTTTCGAGAGGGTTATCTCATTACTAGTATCTGTTGTAGATCTTGCAATTATTCTTTTTCTTAATGTTCCGCCTTAAAAACCCAAAAGCCATGGGAAGAACAGGGGGAGGGGGATAATTATTTTGACGTCACCACACGACAGGTATTTACATTACCTAGCATTTATTCATTATTTAAACGTTTATTCTTGTGATAATTAACTATGCATATTAAAAAATTAACAAATAATTACCTCGTGAACAACGTCAGATGTCGTCATGAGGTTTGAAACATCTCGATGTAACCGGAAAGCAACAAAACACAGAAATAACGCATTGATCTACTATAGGATTTAGTTTCTGAGAGAATAAGGAGAACCTTGCGTGGAAGAACACATCTCTAAGAGTACCAAAATCAGCCATAACGTCTGGTTTCAAGACTTAGCTAAAAAAGGGCTAAAAAACTTAATCGTCAAGGAGTCAATAGGCGCAAAGTATGCGTACCGGATATGTACACGTTATCTTGTCGTTGCGCGTTGTCTTTCTAATATTAACGCTTTTCGGTTTTATAGTTATAGAGAACGACCATAAGTAATGAATATTCTACATACCTCCTCCTTCGCAATACCCATTTAAAAGAAAATGCTTAATGTTTCAACACTTTATACCTATGGAAAACAAAAATAAAAAAATCTTCACGCAATTCCCAATACAGAGGTGTAGAATAAACAATTAAGTCCTTTTGACCCACCTTCCACCGAAGATATTTTCGGGACAACTTGACAGGGAGTGAGCCTGTCGCCGTTTTTATGTCCAAGCCAACGATATGAATCTTATATAGGTTTTGAGAAAATCCATTGGTACGAGCCTGTCATCTTGGGATCGAACTCGGGCCTCTCGACTCGAATTCCGATCACCCAACCGTTTGGCTATCGTGACTTATAAATATAATTATACCTTTAGATAGCGGGATAATCATCTCGAAAAATTCCAGATCTAATTAAGAAAACTAGTGACGTAGCACAACGTCTACTTGCCAAACATAGCGATTGTATCAATTCTCTTACGGTAACGGAAGAAGCCTGCGTTGCAGTGAACTTTTACAGGTAAGTAAGTTAAGCAAAGATGACCATAAAATTCAATCTAGCAATGAAATTTATTGTTCCCCTTGACTTTTAAGTTACCTTTAATGTTAATTACAACGTATGAACATACTTATCAGACATAACATATATATTTTATCTGAACTATCAGTTTGTTCCGGCAAGTTACATCCATCGAACGTTATCTCAAACAAATAGTAACTTAGACAAGTTTGAACCTGTGTAAGCACTCCACAATTGTAGTTTGAATTGAAAATGTATATACTTTATAAGTTTGAATTACTCTGGAGGGTTGTAGAAGTAAATAGTAACCAAGTTTTTTAAATTTTCATTAACGGGTAAAAAAAATAATCCCTGATAGAGTAACGATATCCGAGTGGTTTGGTGATCGGATTTCGAGTTAAGAGATCTGAGCTCGATAACCCGGTGGCAGGGTCGTCTCAATGAGTTTTCAAAAACTTATGTACGAATTATTCTTATTTTACTATTTCGTCCTCACGGCTATAAGACTCTGGAACGAAATTCCTCCTGAAATTAGAAAAGCGTAAAATAAGTCTATTTTTAAAAATAAAGTCCGGGTTCATTTTCGAAATTTGTTGCAGGAGTAAATTGTTATATAGCCATCTTTTTGTTCTTTATTTACATTTAAAAGCTTTTTTTATATAATATGTGTTTGCATTATGTATTTTATATATTCACTATGAATTTATGTAAAATATATCAATTTATATTGTATGTATATATGTAAAAATGTATATACATATTTTTATTTATTTCTCAATTTTATTTTCTGGTTTGTTTAATTTCATTGCACCTTCTCCTACTTGTACATCTCTGTTTAGCCTAATGGTTGACTGGGGGAGAATGCCTTCAGGCATTAAGTCCGCCTTCATGTACTTTGTGCATAAAAGTTTAAATACATAAATTATATCGAAAATATCTTCGGTGGAAAGTGGGTCGAAAGGACTTAATTGTCTAGACTAGACCTCTATCTACCACTGTATTGGGAATTGCGCGAAGATATTTATACTCCCTGACAGGGAAGCCAGAGATCGGCAAACTACACGATTCTTACATACATGCTTCTTTTGTAGTCATCATTGTCTTAATACACGCACGTCTCGGTATCCGATAACTCTTCAAGCAATCTCTGTTTTTCAAGCAATGTCAATACGATAATTTGATAAGGTATTAAAAAAGATTAAACCTACTGTTTAATATAAATTAAATAATAACTTAAAAAACAAGTTTTTGTATTTTTGTACAAAAAAGTAGAAAATAAATTGGACTTCTTAAAATATTTTATGTCGACTATACTGTTTATATAGTCTGTCAATAAAATATTTATAACAATTGATATACCAGGAACCGTCGCTTTATACGATAATATGATTTTGTTTTAAACACTTTTCTGTCATGAAAAATTATTTTGGTACTTTTTAGTAAGGCTGGTTACAAAAGCGTGTATTTTTTGTTTTTTTATTTTTAAACATATTTTTTTAAATTGAAAGAAACATTTTATTTGTCATGTTAAATATAAATTTTGCTTATCCAATTCATAATTTTCTTTTAATCTTGGTACTTTATTTAGCGATAAGGAAAGGAATTGTCGGAAGAAAATTAATAAAGATGTACCTTACTAGCTCCAATCTCTATCAAATAATGATGGAGATGCCGTAGCATTGATTAATGAGGGACATTGAAAAAGAAAAGAAATAAGCGTCATGCCTTTCCCAATACTAGAGTAAAGGTCTAGACAATTTAGTCCACCTTCCGAGAAGCTGCCGAGAAGAAGAGGAAGTAGTTATTATTTTTACCTTTACTCTTAACTCACTATCTGTCAAACACTTTCTCTTTTCTAATTTATGTAATTGTTCTGTACGTCTCTTACGCTTTCCTTTAAAGTATCCTCGGCTCTAAAGTTGCCCGAAAAAGATTTCATCATCAAACCACAGTATGTTTCTCGGAAAACAATAAAGTATATTTAAGTTTACTTTACTTTTACTTCACTCTTAATATGTTACTAATTATTAATAACCATTATGTAAAAACAAATAAATACATGTGCAAGAGTCAAATGATATACAATCAACATTAACCTCAGTAATTTGTGCTTACTAAAACAATTTATTTAAAACTTTTTCAGTTTTATAGATCGGCAAAAACTTTTAAAAAAAATATTTATATGGAACCAACGACAGAAATTAAAAAACGCCAGCTGAATTAAATTTGAATTTTCAGCGACCGAAGCTACGACAGAAATTTTAGTGAAGCGAATTATTATCTTGCTCTGTTTAATATACACGGAGTACAACAGAGCTTATTTTTAAACACAACGAAGTATCCTCTGTGCGCAATCTGCTCAATTAGGTGGTCATTAATTACTTGGATGCCAACTTCGATTGCAATCATGTTTTTAATAATTCTATAATATGTTTTAATAACACTCGTTCTTTAAAATGTACTTTTAAATGTAGAACGTATGAGTGAAGGCCGGATGGCGAAGAAAATATACAGCACGAAAGTTAACACGAAAAGGGGTCGACGTTGGGCGCGAGACTAAATTTCGAAGACCATGTGATAGATGACCATATGAAGAAAATGATAAATTTTAAAGAAGCAAAAGATGTAAGAGTGTTACATTCGGTGGTATTTTCTGGTAGGTCAAGGTTTATAAATCGTATTTTTGACGCCAAAAGTGGTAATGACACCAGAGAGATAGGATACAGAGTGTGCCTTTAAGAAAGTAACCTCAGCAAGGACTGGATAGCAGAGAAAGCTTATCTCACGTAGCATGGAAGACCTTTTCAAATAATTGTATTACTTAATATTGTTTCTGTGAATAAATTATTGAAAAAAAAAAACTCAATTTGATACCCTGCTTGGTTATAATGCTTTATTTGTATAATTTCCCAAACTGAATAAATACTCATAGCATATAATGATTTCATCGAGATTTATTTGTTTTTAACTTTCCGACGTTTCGAGTGCTTTACACCACGTTACGTTAGCTCCGGCTACCGTATTCCTGTTAGTCACGAAAACTCATAAAAATATCGAAAAAGCTTCTAAACAAATCAACTTATTAAAAATTAACTTCTATGTTCAAGATGGGATTGACTTTCCTGGGCAGGTCTGAAAGTAAACTTGACATTGTGACAAAGTGGAAATGAAACTTAAATGATTGAAGTTTCCAATATAGTTATCGATTTTGTGATGGTTTTATTATTTAACTTTTTCATTATTTAGGTCAAGAAATTATCAAATAGTAAAGCTTATAAAAATTTATACGTCAACTATGTAAGCAGGTTGCTGCTAATATTATATATGTGTATAAGTGTTATAGTGATTGTTTTGCGGGATAACCAACTCAAAAAATACCAGAATTAAATGCATTGGGGACGGGCAGCAGCGTCTAAGGCGCAAGGATTCTTTTATTTTATTAATTTATTTATTATGACGGAGAGGGAGGGGCCTATGTCCTTCAGTATTGTTTCAAAGATACAAAGATGATCATTATGATGAATGCACTTATGGCCTCTCCGCTGTAGAAATTGTACACGAACATGGCTGATGTTCGTGTACAATTTTTTCACATTTGCTGCACTCAATACCGGGGCTTTTTTTCGTAACATTTTTTGAACATTTTTCGCACTTGTTCATTTTGAGGGTATTTATTTAAAACTCTCGCGCACTCGACACTTGCGGCTCCTGTTCTCGCTAGTGACGAACATGATTTATTGGAGTAAGTGGCAGCACTTAAATCACCCAAATCATCTGATGGTAAGTGACGGCTGATGTTCGTGTACAATTTCTACAGCGGAGAGGCCATAAGTGCATTCATCATCATGGTCATCTTTGTATCTTTGAAACAATACTGAAGGACATAGGCCTCTCCCTCTCCGTCATAATAAATAAATTAATAAAATAAAAGAATCCTTGCGCCTTAGACGCTGCTGCCCGTCACCAATGCATTTAATTCTGGTATTTTTCGAGTTGGTTATCCCGCAAAACAATCACTATAACACTTATACACATATATAATATTAGCAGCAACCTGCTTACATAGTTGACGTATATATTTTTATAAGCTTTACTAAGAACATTATATAATTATTATTATCTTAATTATTATAGAACATTATATATTATCTTGTAAAAAAATTATTGATGTAATTATTTTGACGGAAGCTAATCTAACAGATACATTATGTAGTATGTTTATGATAAATGGATACATAATGCACACACAGTTGCGCAAATCGCGTAAAGGGGGAGGTATTATTATGTATGTCCACAACAAACACAAAACTACATTAATTAAAACCAACATTAATTTTGAAAGCCTAATTTATTAATTATTTTACGATAAAAACATGATTACGATAAAAACACAATCCAGTTATTGTGCAACACTGTGTGCAGTGTATCATCCACCTAATAGCCCTAGATATCTATTTGTAAAAGAGTTAAAACGTATCATCAAAACAGTTGATAAAGACACAGATATATTCATTGTAGGAATCACTAACATAGACACCAAAATAGATAATCCTGTAAAACATCAATATACAAGTATGCTGTCAAGCTATGGTCTTGAGTGTGGGATCTCGTACTTTACACGTATTGAAATTAAAGCTTCAAAATTAACAAAGTCTTGTATCGATCATATTTTTATACGATCCCGCACTCAAGAACTGTTTACAGCGGCCTTAGGTATTGTACTGGCTGATCACCGTGCAGTGCTACTCGCTTGCGTAAGTCAAACAACACAGATACAGGATGATAATTTGCAATTTAAAACTGTATATGAAAATAACAAACTGCAATTATTGTTGAACAATATCGACTGGCAGCCTATTAAAAATCTGTACTGTCCTATTAAAATATACGAATTTATTAAAAATGCCATACAAAATTATTATAACCAATCTCAAATAAAAATTAAGAGTGTATCAAATAGGGATAAAAATAAATGGATAAATAATAAAATTATAAAATCTTGCCTCTATAAAGATAAATTATTTAGTGATTGGAAAAATGATAGCAACAATAAAATAAAACGATTAAAATACAATAAAGCTAGGAATCACCCTAATTAGCTAATAGAAAAATCAAAAAATTTGTTCTTGATAACCAACATAAATAAAAATAAATCTAATCTTCAAAACTTATGGAATATTTTAAACAATATGACAGGAAGGGTTAAGAAATCAATTGACGATATTATTCTGAACAACTTTGAGAACAGTAGAACAAACTTAGTACAGATAGCTAATAATTTTGCAGATGAATTTAAAAACAGTGTTCATAATATATTGACTAACTGCAGAACTCCGTTACTTCAAAAATTTTCATACCGTAGGCCGGTAAATTTAACATTTAGATTTCAGAAAGTAAGCTCAGATACAATAAATAAAATAATAAAATCACTAGATGACAACAAGTCTCCCGGAATAGATAATATTCGTGCACGTGACCTAAAAATCATTAGACATAAAATTGCACCAGATAGATCGCTGAAAATTGGAGTTATAAAAAGACTGTAACTGAAGGAACCGCACAGGGATCAGTACTCGGACCTTTACACTACTTAACATATGTTAATAGTTTAATAAATTTAATTGACAGCTGTGAAATTTATCAGTTTGCCAACGACACGTGCCTAGTAGTGGCTGATGCCGATCTTGGAGTCGCATTTATACGTTTGCAAAAAGATTTTACATCTCTTATTAAGTGGTCTCACGATGTTGGTTTGGTTTTAAACGCTAAAAAAACTAAAATAATGTATATCAGCTCTTCTCATAACCGTGCTAAAACAGTGCCTAATCTCATAGCACACTCACACTCCTGCTTACATTCATGTCAAATAAAATCTATGTGCTATTGTCCGTCAATAGTTTATACGGACAACCATAGGTACCTAGGTCTCATAATTGATAGTCGACTAAATTGGAAAAAGCATATAAGTAACGTTTGTGACCGGCTAAAATCAATTCTGACAAAATTTGTACTAATTAAAAACAAAATTGACTTTCCAATTAAATTATTATTATATAAAGCTTTAGTTGAATCAATAACTTCGTACAGTTTGAGTAGCTATGGATTCACATTCAAAACATTCATAGACAAAATTTTTCAACTTCAATTAAGGTTTCTAAAGATAATCGTCCCACTTAAAGTAAAAAGTAAATATAAAAATAACTACCATATGTTGTTCGCGTATTGTAAAATAATCCCAATCCCTGACAAAATCAAATATGTGCTCTTAAAAGAACAGTTTTTTAACAAAGACCTGCAAACTCTAATATCACATAGCAAAGGTACTCGCGCTATCTCTAATAACAAATTATATGTGCCTGTGTATAATAAGAATAACTATGGAAAACGCACACTCGAATTTATGATTCCAAAATTAATAAACGAATTACCTCCCGCATTACGTTACGAAATAAACCCAAACAACATCAAATCTAAATTAACTAACTACTACTTAGCTTTGCTACATGATAATTATATAAATAATAATAATAATGTTGACACACCCTTAGGACACTCGAACGTATTTGTTTCTTTTTCTTTTTTTATGTGCTCGTCATTGTTATAACGACAAACACATTCGCACCTAATCTACCCTCACTAAAAATTCCTATATCATGTTCGTAATTATTAATGTAAACTATCTGGTTTATAATAAGTAAACTGCTAAATAATGTTATCTGTATGGACGAACTCCATTGTACAAAAAAACCACTTGGTTTTATAGTACAGTGTATTGTTGTTTTCATTTGTAATTTGTTTTTTTTTTCATAATATAAAAAAAAAAAAAAATTAAATCATAAACAGAAAAAAAAGACCTCGTTGATTTTTTATTTATTTATCTTCACGCACAATCCCTGACGGGGTAGCCAGAGAGAACAGATCGCCAAGTGTCACGATCCCTACATACTTCTTTCGCTTCTTTCAGATTCATCATCTTCTTCATACATGCACGTCTAGGTATCCGAGTACTCTTGACCCTCCTCTCTTCGAGCAATTTGCTCACATGGTCTTCACTCATTCGCTCAACGTGCCCAAACCATCGTAGCACGCCCTTATCCATTTTTGAGACAAGGTCATCTTTCAAACTCGTTATATTGCGAATCTCTTCGTTTCGCTTTCGGTCGGCCATGGTAAGGCCGCACATTTTACGAAGAGATCGCATCTCCACTGCATTTAACCTGCTTTTATGCTTCTTCTGGCATACCCAGGTTTCGCTGCCATATAACAAAGTCGGTACCAACACTGCGTTATGTATTGCAAGGCGTGCACTTTTCACACACAACGCCTTGCCTTTTGATTAACGCAGTCAGGGCACCATTGAATTTGTTCCCGGCAGCGACACGCCTGTCCACATCTAAATCACATCTTCCATCCCGGCTAAACGCACTCCCTAAGTATACAATTTCATTCACCTGTTCTAGACATTCCTGATTTACCCAAATTTCGCACTTCGTTCTTTCTTCGTCCCTTTCAAATACCAGAACCTTAGTTTTATTAGCATTCAAACGGAGACCATTAATTTCACATTCTTCTTTCATACACATGACTAATGCCTGCAGTTCTGCCTCTGATGGTGCTATAAGCACTGCATCATCAGCATAAAGCAGGCAATTTACTTTTATGTCACCCAATTTCACACCCAAACAGCTATCTTTCAGCTTCTGTAAACAGCTGTCGAGATACAGTATGAATAGCCAGGAAGACATGACACAACCCTGTTTTACGCCCGTTTGGACGCTAAACATGGGTGACAGGTCATGCCCTACCCGCACACAGGCTTTACAGTCACAGTAAAGTGACTGCACAGCCCTTAGCAATCGACCATCCACACCATACCCCGGCAACAGTTCCCACATTTTCTTCCTTACAACCTTATCAAATGCTTTCTCAAGATCCACAAAAGCACATAAAATCTTCTAGTTAGCAGCCAGAAGCTTCTCCGTGATCATGCGGAGAGAAAACATTTGATCGGAGCATCCTCTTCCAGGTCTAAATCCGCATTGTGCCTCCCATAGAAATCTTTCCGATTTATCTTGCATCCTACGTGTCAAAACCTTCGAGTAAACTTTACTTGCTAAACTGGTCAAGCTGATTGCCCGATAGCATTCGCAGTCATAATGTGAACCTTTACCTTTATATAAAGGCACAATGACCGCGGATCGCCAATCATCCGGAACAGCCCCCGTTCGCCAGCACAAATTGCACAGCAGATGAAAGCTGTCCCAGACGCGTGGCCCACCATACTTGACCATTTCAGCAGTAACTCTGTCTAGTCCCGCAGCCTTACCACATTTCAAACTTCTAATCGCACATTCAATCTCTTTCATACTGATGACCGCAGTGTCATCGAGCTCCGAGTCTGGCGTACCAATCACGGCGTCATCCCCGGATCCCTCACTAAGATCATCACA
This sequence comes from Sericinus montela, assembly GCA_029286605.1. Classification (NCBI taxonomy): domain Eukaryota; kingdom Metazoa; phylum Arthropoda; class Insecta; order Lepidoptera; family Papilionidae; genus Sericinus; species Sericinus montela. Next base: position 72,178 of record JAGSMR010000055.1, on the reverse strand, counting down.
CGCATACATCTCTCTATAAAATTCGCTCCATCGCTGCATGACGTCCGATTTTTCTGAGAGGACGTCATTGGTTCCCGAAAGCACTTTATCCATTCTTAAGGCTGTCGCACCACTCCGGGTCCTTCCAACTTCTTTCCAGAAGAGTTTGGAGTTCTCCTTGAAGTTGTGCGACAATCTTTCGTCCGCTTCCATTGTACTCCTTTCACGCACTTCCTCAATCAATGCTTTCGTGTGAACTTTCTGGAGCTTATGTCTTTCTTTCCTCTTCTCTCTCATATCCTTGTCATTACTAGAGGCCAAGTAGTCTAACCATGCTTTCTTCTTCTTATTTACAGCTTCTTTCACTTCGTCATTCCACCATGCATCACCCTTTTTACTACTACCTCTTTTCACAGTTCCACACACGTCTTCCGCTGCACTAACCATTCCATCTCTAAGGCTCTGCCATATTTCTTCCACACATTCTTTCCTGACACCAATGCTGTCCAGCTTTTCGGCTACCCTTGCTTGATATTTATTCCTAGTGTCCGCTTCCTGAAGCTTCCAGCTTCGGATGCTACCGACCGACTGTGGTTCTGGTATCGTTGTCCGGTGGCGCTAACCCGCGAACAGACCCCTAAATCTAGTAATCACTAGATAGTGATCCGTTCCCAGGTCAGCACCTCGGAATACTCGCGTATCCATCACCTGTTTCCGCAGTCGGTCATCCACCAGGAATAAATCGATCATACTTCTCTCATTCTCTCTTGTTCTAGTATACATATGGATTTTCTTGTGACTAAACATAGTGTTTGTCACAAGAAGACCCTTTTCCTTGCATACAGCCAGTATAAGCTTGCCAGCATCGTTAACCTTTTTATCGCCAAACATTCCAAGCACCGACTCGTACCCTGGCCGAGCGGTACCAACCCATCCATTCAAATCACCACATACAACAATTCTTTCGTTTCCTCTAACCAAGTCTAGATCTTCTCTTACATTCTCCCAAAACTCCTCCAGCTCAGCTCTGGACGACGAAGCCACCGGCGCATAAACAGCCAAAAGGAATAACTTCGTCAGTCCCAATTTAAAGCGAACCCAGAGAAGTCTCGAGTTCACAACCTTATATTCAGTCATAACATCGACCAACCGAGACGACAGCAGCACCCCCACTCCTTGGCAGGCGCTCTCGCTCTCCGGGACTCCGGACCATAGAGCTAACGCTCCGCCAGGGAGCTCTTCAGTACCGCTGCCCTTCCGCTTGGTCTCCGACAAACACACGACATCTAATTCTCTTTCTTTCATTATTTCAATCAACTCATTCGTCTTATCTCTCATGCCTCCTCTAACATTCCACGTGCCAACTCTGCACTCCGTCCTCCACCTTCCGCCGTGTCGGGCTGTGCGTGACGGGTGGCGGTCCCCATCGCCGCTTTGCGCGCTGCATTTCACACCGACGGGGACGAACTGGTGTGCGTCGCCTTGGGGGGACGCCCGAACCCTCCTTGGCATGGGTGCGCAGCTGTGTAGAATTGCAGCCCTGAAAAGGGCTGGCAGGGGTCGCGACGAGCACGCTTCTACTATGACCCCCTCTCGTAGATGACTCTTAAATAAGCAGAGAATAAAATTTATCCAGTTTTTATTCGCAATTTTACCTTCTATTTTTTTTTTGTTTATGTACAAGCAAATTCATAACACGTTATAATACAAAATCTCATAAAAAGTTTTCATATTACGAAACTGGCAATGAGAGAATAAAAGAATGGCTGACAGAGTCAATGATATATTTAATTTTTATGGTCTTAATGCTGTAAATGTCGTACTAATACTCTGGGCGAAGGTTTCGACATCTCAGATGAATATTTGGTCGTCCGAAATTGCGCTGAAAACGTTCGCAATAAACTATTCTTTCTCTTCTCGGATATTAAGTACTATAAAAAACTAAACTACAAAAAAATTAAGAACTATATCTTAAAGGTGGTTGATCTCGTACTTATGTGAGGTTTGGGTCAGTAATACAATCTTTATTGACTATCAAGTTTTGGTTTGACAGTTATAAAAAACCTATGTGAATATGGATAATGTGGCATTCCTTTCCAATCCCCAAGGTGCTTATGTTGTCGTAGAAAAAATAAAGAACACATTATAAACACAATGAGCTATGGGCACAAACCGTTACAACAATTATTTAAACGTATTATTCTTAGGGTGCATTTATAGTTTATGATGATATCTTACCACTTGGCTTTATTAAATTACCACACTGTTACAAACTGTTCCAAGTTAAAGATGTTTCAATTAGCGGTAATAATTTTAATTATTATTAGCAACATGATTTCATTTGCTCGTTGTTCACACGAATACAATTAAAAATATATAACAAAAGTAAGAAGCCTCTGCATAGGCCGCTACAAATCTTTTATGCAATCATACTTTTTGGTAGACGTGACATTTATGTTCTAAAGGAAATTTGCAAAGCAATGCGCTCACAGAGTCGTTGGCAAAGGTACTAGAGTCGTAAATTCCGGCGCACATATTTCTCTTCGTTTATTGCATTATATACATTATATTACTGCTATGAAGCATCGCATGCAGGTAGCAAATAAAATTTAATAAAAGTTACAAAAATTTATATAAAATTAAAGCCAGTAGAGTGCGAGCGCGATGCCGTGTGCTAAGGACTCCGTACTATGTCGTGGAGCCAGCTGTGAGGCCCCTCCCGGGGTCGAACTCCGGTCGGGTCAATGTAGATAATATTTTTTCTACATTTTCTCGGGACTGGATGTTGGGTATCTTCGTTGTTTTCCGTAATATAAGCTATTCAGCAACTTGGTTGAGATGTCCCTATCTATGTATCTATGTGTACATTTACTTATATATACATAGATACCAAGATATATTTACTATTCTTTGTGCACCTTAAAAATTGTGAAGATGTTGTCATTACCTGTTTATGCATTTATATATTTTTTCTACATTTTCTTCTCAATAAATGTCAAGGACCACTCCGCTACCTTGACTAAAATATTGACAATTAGATTCTCTAAGTAATAGAACAAATGTTACCTTCATTATAACATAAACCAAGTAAATTTCGTTAAATCTTAATAAAATCTCGTTGAATAAAAACTCTGTTTTTAGTACATATCATCTCTTAGTAAAAGCAAAATTCAAATGAGCTTACAATATTTTCATATGTATACATTGAGTTTCAATGCAATTAATTGTAGGAATCATTTTTAAAATATTACTCTACAGTGCCTTCGAAAAATATAAGCATTTAGACAAACAGAAAAAGTGAACATTAAGAATTCCGTTTATGGTTTTATACGTTACAATACTAAAACTGTAGTAGAATACTGGTTTGTCAGAGGACTAGAAAATTTTGTCATTTTGATCAATATCTCATAAATTTTTCCCCCTAGCGGGATTCGAACACATAACCCTTAGCTTCGAAGGTAAGTACTCGTAGGTTATCGCGTCGCCATAAATAGCTCTGAAAAGTATTCACTTTCAATGTACAGGTGAAGCGTCATTGTTATAAATCGCTATTGTAGAGAATAACGGAAGCGTGATAGGATATTAAAGGTCATTGTATTATGACATACATGGGCTCAAGGGTTTATAAATTAATCGCGTTCTAGAAAATGAACTATCGATTAACAATTTATCCTTTACAACGTATTCACGCGTTTAAATTCAAATAGATTTAATGAATAAATAGGCTTTAGATATTTAATAGAAGCGTTAGTCAGAATTATAATTATAAGAAATTATGCAAGATCTGAGAAATCTTATTAGTTGAAACTAGTTCGTTTCTATATTATAAACACATATATAAAAAATGCCAACATCTCAGACGTTGCTCTGTTCCCAAAGCAAGTAGGTAAAGCACTTGTATTATGGAATCGAAAACAACGAAATCTCAACACAAAGTTATTTCTACATTGACCTACAATGATTTTTTTCGTTAGCGTTACATAATCTAAGTTAATATATACACAGTGACATCAAAGAAAATTCGTGTAAACGAAATTTAAAGTCAAGTGATAACTCCGTCGTGTCATATCATCACAATTGCCTGAAAAATCCAGTGGAGTATATACATAGGCCTGTACCCTATTCCCCTAAATGATTGGCAAATTTCCCTAATCGCCACTCTTGGCAAACGAATTGACGATCGCAGTACCAGACTCCTTACACCTAAGTCACTGCTGCACGTCACCGGTCTGCTACATTTTAGTCTGATATTATTTATATGGTTATCACGCCATCTGTAGGTAGCCTATTGCATTTTTGAAACTTCACCCTTAGTCGCTTTTACGACACCCAAGGGAAGAAAGGGGTATAACAAAAACTACAGAATTAATTTTTGATTTAGATTAGTCATCATTGGATCTATTAAACTTCCTGGAGGAGGCTGCATCATAACAGCGTGCTACATTTTCAGCTTCATGGATTCTCTTTGAGGCATTAAGGATAACCAATGACAATAAAAGTATTTTTATTAAATAAATAAATATATTCTCGCAACTCCCAATACAGAGGAGTACACAGAGGCCTGGTCTAGACAAAGTCCCTTCGACCCACCTTCCACCGAAGATATTTTGGGACAATGCGACAGTTTGTGAGCTCGTCGCCGTCTTTATGACCAAGCCAATGATATAAATCGTACATAGGTTCTGAAAAACCCATTGGT
>JAGSMR010000055.1:0-62500 GCA_029286605.1 Sericinus montela | reverse complement strand
ACAGATCTTGCCCCGTTGTCATGTCCAATCCAACTATATAAATCGTACATAAGTTTTGAAAAAAAAAACCCATAGGTACGAGCCTAACTACCTGGGGATCGAACTCGGGTCTCCTTACTCGAATTCCGATCACCCAACCAGTGCTCTTTCCCAGATTTTGATTTGTCCCCGGAGGTTGTAAATATACTGCAGTTTCGAATTGATAACATCCTTATTTTCTAAATCTGCTTAAAACCAGAATGTTATTATAATAAGTTGATCATAAAAAATATAATTGACATTACTGTAATCGTAATACATTCGGAACCAACTTTAATAGTGCTTTACAAAGATAACAGTTTAATTACCAAAGTTAGTTAACATATCATTAAATGAAATGCCGAATTGCCCAAGTAATTTGCTATCCGGAACTTTGTTTCGATTAATTATCTCTAATATGAGAATAACTTTGATACTGTGCAGTAATAATGTTCTCAGATCTCTTTAAAAACCTTCAGGAGTAAGAAAAAAAAATTCGTTTTCGATTCGATTATTTTTATTTTACTACTTATCTAATTTTGATTCGACTAATGTACGGTACTACGTTAACTAAAGTATGGTAAATTTATCTGTTTGACGTTTCGACTAACCTTCACTTCTTATACTATCTAAACCATGTAGAAAAATTAAGTAAGTATTTATAAACTGTCATTTATTCTCTTTTTTTCGAATTAAGGACCATGCGGTTTTTTGGATACACTACGCAGAGGAAGTCGAAGGCAGAATCTAGAAGACCAATAAATACACATTCTCCTCTGCACGCGATCCGCTTAAGGAACTCGTTAAATGAGCCATAACTCATAAAAAGGTACAATACATACCATCAGTAGCATAAATTCACCCGGAGTGGCGTTAAATATTCGTTAAGGGATCCGGCGTCTCAAGGATCCATTATTAACATTTTTAAATAAATCGTGTTCAGGGATATTACGAATCAAAAATCTGTATAAGAGTACTGGTTGGGTGATCGGAATTCAAATCTTGATTCGAATTGCGACTCGAGTTCGATTCCTGAAATTAAGTCTCTTGAGACCCGAGTTCGATTCCATACAAAAGAGCTTTTTCAAAAGGGGTATCACAAATCAAAATCGGGGAAAGAGCACTGGTTGGGTGATCGGATTTCGAGTAAGGAGACCCGAGTTCGATCCCCAGGTAGTTAGGCCTATGGGGTTCGTACCTATGGGGTTTTTTTTTCAAAACTTATGTACGATTTATATAGTTGGATTGGACATGACAACGGGGCAAGATCTGTTGCGTTGTCCCAGAACATGTCTTCGGTGGAAGGTGGGTCGAAATTACCTAGACGACTGTCTACCCTAGTGTTGGGAATGGAATATTTTTTGATATAAGAGCCATAACTTTATAATGCCTAAGCAATAAATAATCGTTTAATATCACTAAGCGCTCTAGTCGTGCTGGTATCGGTGTAAGAATATGCCACATGTTGTTTTCAGTAAGGTTTGAAAAAGTCACTGGGGTAAAACCCTGAACATCAAGCTACAGATAAAGCGTATTACATAAAATGTAAAATACTATTTATAATATACCGTTTACATCTGGTATTTTACATGATTATCGTAAAGTTACAGCATAAGAATGTAACGTGTAGAAAAGCGTCCAACCCCTTTCCTTCACGTTGATATGCTAAAATTTGACAAAATGCTAATAGACAGGATAGCCGAGTGGTTGGGGGGTCGGAATTTCGAGTCAAAAGACCCGAGTTCCATCCCCAGGTGACGGGCTCGCATCAATGGGGTTTTTTTAATACTTATGTACGAATTATATCGTTGGCTTGGACATGACGATGTTGGGCTCACCACCTGCCACGATGTCCCGAAAACATCTTCGGTGGAAGGTAGGTCAAAGGGACTTAATTGTCTAGACTTGACCTCTGTCTACCCCTGTATTGGGAATTGCGTGAAGATATTTATTTATTTATTGATTTTATTATTTAAAGGTAAAAACTTTGTAAAATAATCCTTGTAAAAAACTATAGACGAAAATTTTACAGTCCGTTGACGGTGTCTAAAGTGCAAGATATCTAGTACTTCGAATACTAATCGACTTTCCCAGCGTGACGATTACGGCAAATCCTCGCCCAAAATAAATCTACGTGTTACTTAATAGACACCTGGTGTCAAGATTAAGTACCGTTAGATAACGGCGTAAGAATATTGCCACTCCCTTTCTTCCCGTGGGTGTCGTAAGACAACCGCCGTCAATATGTTTATGGCGACCGATAGATGGCGGGATAACAATCTTTATAAATATCAGACGAAAATAATCAGACCAAAGATGGGGTCTGAGGTTCGAATCTGTCTGGTACTGCGATCGCCGATCCGCTTGCCAAGCGTAGCGATTACTCCCATAGCTTCCCAGATTTGCAATAATCACGATAGCCGAGTGGTTGGGTGGTCGGAATACCCAGTCAAGAGACCCGAGTTCGATACCCAGGAGACAGGCTCGTACCAATGGGTTTTTCAAAAACTTATTTACGAATTACATTGTTTGCTTGGACATAAAGACGGCGATGGGCTCACCACCTGCCACATTGTCCCGTCTGTCAATGTCTGTCCAACTTCGGTGGAAAGTGGGTCGAAACAACTTAATTGTCTAGACCTCTGTTTATGTTTAATATTTAAAAAAAAGCATTAATAATATTGAAAAGAAAAACCTACTCAAATAAACACCCCTTTTTTTTTTTTTTTTTTTTTCATTTAGTGAGGGGTTGTTATGTTGATTATTAATAAGTGAAAATGTCAAAGACTACGTAGCCAGGAGATTTAAAGACAAAAAAATAAAACTGATTGTAATAAAGTTATCCTTATTTTTCGTTCGAAGCATGTTCTTTGTAAGAAAGAAAGTTTCAGGTTCGGGCTTCCTCCGGTACGTGTTACAAACCTACAGCCGCTCTATTGATGAGAGTATGCATAGCCATAGGTACTCCTACAAATATAGAAGAAAAACATAGTATGTACCAAAAAAAACACCAAACCAAAATTTCAAAAACCGGTGACGGAATACAGCGTCTTTGGTGCGAGGTATCAGGTACTTGCCAAGCACGCCCGCTTGACAAGAGTGGCGATTATGTCCAACCCTCCCTTGCAGGAGAGACGTATGTCATGTAGTAGCAGACTTTCAAAGGTCGATATATATGTTTTTAAAGTTGATGCATTCATTTAAGCATGTTATTCAGTACTCAATTTGTAGCTCAGTGCTATACATTATGATTTTGCATGTTGATGTTGGCTGAAGTAATTTTGAAGCACCAACATGCACATGTTTATCTTCGCCTTCATGTAGCAAGTTGTAGGAGTGCTGTTCAAACAAGATAAGTTTATGTATACACGATTTATCGCTAAAATTTTCAGTATTAATACAATACGAGTTGTGGTAATTGTGATAAAATCCACCATATATTTAGATTTATTTATGCGTATGTTAATGTTTTTTTGTATTAATATTTTTTTATCAATCATAGGTTCCATGAAATTGGTATCAAATTGTAAAGTAATGCTTCCACACTCATGTGCTTGTGAGCCAGGACATGAAATATTCATCAACCACGTCGTAGAATACATTCAAACACATTAACTCTATTAGAATAGAGACTTGCCAGGAGCGTGCTCTGTATCGGTTTGCAGAAATGTTCTCGTGAAAAATTCATGTATTCATTGAGATTTCATTATTTGCTAGTTAAGCCCGGCCGCGCTACAGTATGGTTCAGTTAGCTATTAAAACACAATAATATGCTATAGATTATACGATAGTATTATTTTTTATCAATCATAGGTTCCATGAAATTGGTATCAAATTGTAAAGTAATGCTTCCACACTCATGTGCTTGTGAGCCAGGACATGAAATATTCATCAACCACGTCGTAGAATACATTCAAACACATTAACTCTATTAGAATAGAGACTTGCCAGGAGCGTGCTCTGTATCGGTTTGCAGAAATGTTCTCGTGAAAAATTCATGTATTCATTGAGATTTCATTATTTGCTAGTTAAGCCCGGCCGCGCTACAGTATGGTTCAGTTAGCTATTAAAACACAATAATATGCTATAGATTATACGATAGTATTTTTATTTATTTATATGGAATAGAGGGGCAAACGAGCAGGTGTCTCACGTAATGGTAAGTGATTACTGCCGCCCATGGACTCCTGCAATACCAGAAAAATATCAGATTTGAGTTCTTTGAGAATAGTAATACATACAATGTCTTTAATTATATATTTTTATACAATATACAGTATAATATAATCGTTTAGCATAATCTTTAAATAAAGCAACAACCTGAAAATAATAGGTTGGGGAAAAAGTTTCTTCGCATTTTTTTAAGAAAATTCACCTGTTTTGGAAGTTCTCTCATTATGATAACCTGACACTGCCTAAAGAATTCTGAAGAGACCGAAACAGGTGGAAGCCAAGCACTCTTAATTTTTCACGTTATCACGATGAAAAATAAACTCCCTCTGTTGATTAATTCCGTTCGCTTTCTCTCAACTTTTTGCATTAATCTCATTAGTTGTCCGCAGTAGAGTTCAGAGTCGATCGTCCTACCTGATGGGAAGAGGTCATAATGATTAATGCCCTTCCAATCCCACCACACACACAGCATCATCTTGTTGAGAGTTAACCCGGAATTCGCCACAGTCTGTGAAGCCTGACCGGCCTTTGACCACGATATTTTACGCACGTTCTTGTCGTACATGATCCACTTTTCATTACCAGTTATCAGCTTCTTCAAAAATTATTCGGTTTCCTTACGTCGTCACGTTACTAAAGGATCACAAATAAGTACACGGTTCATTAGGTTTTTTTTTCAGTGCGCTGTTGCGGTACCCAAATATCGAGCTTTTTTGTGTACGCAGTTTTTTTTTAACGCGAAAAAACTATTTTGTGGTCAATTGCCAGTTCTCCAGATACTTCGTAACTACTGATATGCCCATCTTGCTCCATTTTTTCAAATGGAATCGATTTTATCCATAATAGGGCGACCAGAGCGACGTGTATCTTTAACATCAAAATTCAAACAAAACATTCCTGATTGAAAACGCTTAAACCAAATTTGTGCTAATCTCACAGACACTGCACTAGGTACATAATCACCGCAACTTTCTTTCGCGGCATGTTTTGCATTTTGACCTTTTTTTAGTAAAATTTTTAAATGTATCGAATTTATTCATTAATTCACTCATCTTGACAGTACGAAAAATATGAGATTAAATTCATTCACATAAATCAGCATAAATATGCTTTTTTTTATAGATATGCAAACGAGCAGGTGGCTCACACGATGATAAGTGATTACCGCCGCTCATGAACATCCGCAATAGAGGCCAATTTGGCCTTTCTTTCCAAGTGACCGCGAAACTGAACATTGCTCGATATTTCGAGGCCAAGGATTCCGATACTGGCTGAGGCAACTAAGGGGTACCCTAAAAATGAGGGTACCCCTAAGTTGACACGACGAAGGGTTTGTTCCCGAGAAATATGCTTTAAAATCAATAAAATTGCATAGTGCCAAAGATAAATAATAATCACACATTTTCCATTTTAAAATAATCTTTTGTAATACCAAAACCAACCGAATACAAATAGCCAAATAGATTTTATTACAAGTTCATGCATATAATGCGAAAATACTTTTTCCCCAACCTATGATTTTAATTACGGTAATCAGTTACCGTCAGTTATAGAGAAAGTATACAACTGACGGTAATTGTCACAAATTATACATGTGTGACTATATATGTATTTTGGAAAATATTTTTCGTTTCCCTGTAAGCTTGAAATGACTAAAAATACCACAGCAAAAATTAAAAAACCCGTGACAGACAGCAATGACTAGAACAAAAATAGTGGGCTACTGCGATCGCCAAATCGTTTGGCAAGACTGGAAAAATCCTCCATACGGGAGTGACCTCTGCTCTGCATTGGACTTCATATTTATAGAAAGTAAAAAAAAATATATCTTCACGCCATTCCCAATACTACACAGGGGTGTAGACGATTAAGTTGCTTCGATCCACGTACCATTGAAGATATTTTTAAGACAAGGTGTCAAGTGGTGAGCCCGTAACCGTCTTAATATCCAAGCCAACGATATAATTCGTATATAAGATTTTGAAGGAACCCGTTAGTATGAGGAACGAACTCGGGTCTCTTGATTCGATTTCCGAACATCCAACCACTCGGCTATCGTGATTTTTTTTTCTCTCAAGTAAATTATATAATTCACACTTTTAAAGTGGTGTCGCATGTTATATTTTTTTTATTTTGAAGAAGTTGTCTTCTCTAAGGTTTCATCTTTTATTAAGTATCTACTTAAATAGTTTCTTTCGCCTGTTTCTTCTCCGTCAGAGAAACCTTATTACAAAACAGAACAGAACAAAGTTTATAACAAAACGTTTAATAGAGTGAGGATACCAAGGGATAGGAAAAAGAGAAAAGGGAGACCTGTTAAACGATGGAGAGACGCTTTTAGCCACTGGTGTGGTAATTACTGGATGCAAATCGCTCGGAAAAGAAATGTTTGGAAAGGTTTAGGGCAGTCCTACGCTGCAGACTACTACTAACATATTATAATAATTATTACTTTGTTTGCATATACTTTTTATACACTGCTTACATATACATATACCTAATAGCTAGAGAAACTTAGATTTAAATTAGTTTATAAAGATATATAGTAATATAGATGGTTAAGCAAAAATGTAAATGTAACGTTAGTAGTAAGTAAAATTTTTTGTGACAAAGCCATAGTAGTACACAGATAATATATATTTATATATATGAATATATATTTTGTCCAGACCTTTGCCTATCCCAGTATAGGAAATAACGTGAAGATTAAATATAACCTTCCTCATATGGAATATTACTATTTTACTAACTTTAAACTTAAAACAAAGATGTTTGGCTTGTCACTGTAATAAAATACACACTGCACGCCATTTTTCTAAACGCTATTGCTACTAAATTAAATATATGTTTGTTTTTAAGAAACAATGATATTTTCGTAACAGTTGTTCGTGTAATTATGGCGTGAATTCGATGGAATGTATGTTAAATATTTTTAACTTCATCCCAGTTTCTAAATTAACTCTTATATCCTTTCAACAAAGGTAAAAAGGTTGAACTGATGACAATTATTTCGGATAAGTAAGCCATGTGGTAACGGCATAAGGCCATCGGGTAAGGCCATCTTCATACATCGAGTATAACATAAATTTAGGCGTAGCTGTCGAATGTAGACTGACAGATATATACAATTACATAGATAGATACAATTGATTGTTTTAATTTTAGTATAACTGACGTTAAGTCACGATAGCCGAGTTGTTGGGTGGTCGGAATTTCGAGTCGAGAGACCCGAGTTCGATCCCCAGGTGGCAGTACCAATGAGTTTTTCAAAAACTCATGTACGAATTTCATCGTTGGCTTGGACATAAAGACGGCGACGGGCTCACCACCTGTCACGTTGTACCGAAAAATATCTTCGGTAGAAGGTGGGTCAAAGGGACTTAATTGTCTAGACTTAACCTCTGTCTACCCCTGTATTGGGAATTGCGTGAAGATATTTATATTATATTTATTTAAAACTGACCTTAATATTGGACCAAACGATAAAGTTATGCTCATGTATAGGTTTCTTGGCTGAAATTCAGCGCTAAGTGAGACCATACTCAAATAGCACATGCTGACGTAACCCCTTTTCGCAACAATGTCACATGTTTATTATATATTTATTTTTTAAACTTAATGTTATTGTTGATTTGTATGAACGACTTCTGCTGTATAATTTTTTTCTATTCTGTTATATTATATTTCTATCTAAGCCTGCTAATAACAACTAAGAATTGGTTATATTTAAAAAACATAAATTTTTAGAAGACAAATTTTATTACATATTTTTTTTAGATTATATATTTTTAGAGATGTCAAGAAACCTGTGGTCGCTAGTTGGTAGGCTCTTACCAATCGGTTTTTATAACTTTCTAAGATTAATTATCGTTGTTTTGGACATAAACTCAGCAATAGACTAACCAACAGTCATGTTGTCACGAAAAATAATATTTTGAATGGACTTAGTTATATTAAACTCTGTCTATCCCAGTATCGGGAATAGAACTTAAGAACGTAAACTTTACTTATTTAAATGATATCTTCACGCCATTCCCATTACATGTCAAAATCGTTCACTTTGGGCAGACTCCAAAAAAAGGAGGTTGAATTTTTGAATGTTTTCTATAAATCTACCGCAGTTCCGTTACCGACGTTCCTCTGAAAGAGATTGAGAAACCGGTGAAAGTACCACAAATATAAAATTACTTTACTTTGTTTAAAAAAATACTTACCTATAAAAATTTTCTACATTTCTGAAATAGCGAATATTTTCGAGTCTCCTTGAAAACTCCTTCCTTCCTTCTTCTTTAATGTTATATTTTTATCATAATTTATAATTACAAACCTTTATGAAAGAAGCAAAGAATAATAATATGATGATATGAATAGGCACACATAATTTGCCATACATTCAAGAATACAACAATATTTTATGTTATATCAAAAAGAAACACTTAACTTGAACAATTTTCTATATTTCTGAAATAACGAATATTTTCGAGACAGCCTCAGTTAAGTAGTCAGTAAATAGTCTTAGCAATCAACTTTGGTTGCGAGTTAGGTCCAACTTTAGATGGACTCACCAATATAATACAGTCGCTTATTCATTAAATCCGCAAATTCAAATTTTTAATGCTACTAGAAACCGTAGAAAATATATTTTGAATAAGGAAAACCACTCACAAGTTTTGAGATGAAATTATGAAAAAATGTTATTTTTTATAATTTTAGCTCAAGACCTAGAAACTAAATTATGAAACTTCGATTTCACCGATTAATTTGTTGTTCAGTAAATTTATTGAAGCCTGTTTGTTAGTACTTATTTCAGTTGAATAGCTTTATCGTTTGGAAGGTAAATATTGACTTTTTAAAATTTAATTTCGTAGAGCTGGAGCTATTCAACTTTATATACATTGGCAATGACTCAGTGTACGGGGTAGGCAGAGATGTAGATAATGAAATTATTTCGATTCACTTGTTACATAAGCTTATTTTGGGACAACAGTTGGTCAGATGTTGCCGTTATAATATCCAACTGTCTGTAAAACATGTTTATACATCGGTAGTTATTTATAAATAGATTCGAGTACGAACATAGACTTTTCTATGTATTAACTGTACATACTGACTTTTCTACGAATTATTATCCAACAACTCGACTATCGTGACTTTTTTAAATTAAATAATGTTTGTTTATTCATATCTTAACGGATTTTTCCCTACTGGCCTAGGCAGAGGACAATGAAGTTCTTTAGAACCTTTCCACCGAAGCTTATTTGAGACAATATCACATACACTGCTTTGATAAAGCATTTGTTTTATGGAAGCGGAAACAACGAGGGTACACCAAATATGTAGATTCTAGAAAATGGTGAAAAAGTGGTATCCTACATGGACTCCTCCGGGAATTGAACCCAGAGGTCCCGCCTCAGAGCTGGCAACACCATGAAAATCGATCAGTACGCCACTCGTCCACTGAGGTCGTTTAAGGTAATTATTATTATTTTGGCTACTGTTAAGCATATGGACAATAATCAATTAAGTCGTCTAAGATTCGAACCGTTTCAGTTCGAATATGTCAACTCAGGTATCACAAGAGGGGCATTAATTATGATGCATGTGCATTAATTGGAGTTAATTACACTGATAATGGCCCATTCAAACCCACTTCCGTTCCGATAGACATAAGTTGATAATGACATTAGAACGATTTATATCATCTAAAATATCTGTAGTATATGAATAACGTTGAAACAACCAGAAAAATAATTTGGTAGTTACCCTGCCTTCGAAGCTGAAGATTGCGGGGTTCGAATCTCGCTAGGGGCAAATATTTGTGTGATGAATATGAATGTTTGTACTTGAGTCATGGATGTTTATATATATTTATGAATATTATCTATGTAAATAAGTATCTAGGTACTGACGTCTTGGACACTTAGATAGAGACAGGCTCACCACCTGTCCCGTTATCCCAAATAGTCTTACAATAGTCTTCGTAAAAGATGAGTCAAAAGGGGTCAGTTGCTGAGACCCTGTTTGCTGAGACCTGACCATTATCGGGCACGAAAATTAAAATAGATAAAATTAATAAAAGTGACAACAATAATGTCTACATTCACTTCGGGAATCGAACCCGAGATCACAGAGCTGGCGACGCCATGAAAATCGGTGTACAGGTCACTCGTCACATGAAGTAAGCATTGCAATTTTTTGTATTATAATATATTATTTTAAGAACGTTTACATCATCCTTTACCCACTGCTTATTAGGCATTTATCAATTTACAGGCCTTATGCAAAACTATACACACAACTGAAAATTAATAAAAAAAAAAACACTTAACTTGAACAATTTTCTATATTTCTGAAATAACGAATATTTTCGAGACAGCCTCAGTTAAGTAGTCAGTAAATAGTCTTAGCAATCAACTTTGGTTGCGAGTTAGGTCCAACTTTAGATGGACTCACCAATATAATACAGTCGCTTATTCATTAAATCCGCAAATTCAAATTTTTAATGCTACTAGAAACCGTAAAAATATATTTTGAATAAGGAAAACCACTCACAAGTTTTGAGATGAAATTATGAAAAAATGTTATTTTTTATAATTTTAGCTCAAGACCTAGAAACTAAATTATGAAACTTCGATTTCACCGATTAATTTGTTGTTCAGTAAATTTATTGAAGCCTGTTTGTTAGTACTTATTTCAGTTGAATAGCTTTATCGTTTGGAAGGTAAATATTGACTTTTAAAATTTAATTTCGTAGAGCTGGAGCTATTCAACTTTATATACATTGGCAATGACTCAGTGTACGGGGTAGGCAGAGATGTAGATAATGAAATTATTTCGATTCACTTGTTACATAAGCTTATTTTGGGACAACAGTTGGTCAGATGTTGCCGTTATAATATCCAACTGTCTGTAAAACATGTTTATACATCGGTAGTTATTTATAAATAGATTCGAGTACGAACATAGACTTTTCTATGTATTAACTGTACATACTGACTTTTCTACGAATTATTATCCAACAACTCGACTATCGTGACTTTTTAAATTAAATAATGTTTGTTTATTCATATCTTAACGGATTTTTCCCTACTGGCCTAGGCAGAGGACAATGAAGTTCTTTAGAACCTTTCACCGAAGATATTTTCGGACAACGTGATAGGTGGTGAGCCAGTCGCCGTTTTTATGTCCAGGCCAACGATATAATTCGTACATAAGTTTTTGAGATGAAATTATGAAAAATGTTATTTTTTATAATTTTAGCTCAAGACCTAGAAACTAAATTATGAAACTTCGATTTCACCGATTAATTTGTTGTTCAGTAAATTTATTGAAGCCTGTTTGTTAGTACTTATTTCAGTTGAATAGCTTTATCGTTTGGAAGGTAAATATTGACTTTTTAAAATTTAATTTCGTAGAGCTGGAGCTATTCAACTTTAATTTTAACTTTAATTAAGACGTCTAAGATTCGAACCGTTTCAGTTCGAATATGTCAACTCAGGTATCACAAGAGGGGCATTAATTATGATGCATGTGCATTAATTGGAGTTAATTACACTGATAATGGCCCATTCAAACCCACTTCCGTTCCGATAGACATAAGTTGATAATGACATTAGAACGATTTATATCATCTAAAATATCTGTAGTATATGAATAACGTTGAAACAACCAGAAAAATAATTTGGTAGTTACCCTGCCTTCGAAGCTGAAGATTGCGGGGTTCGAATCTCGGTAGGGGCAAATATTTGTGTGATGAATATGAATGTTTGTACTTGAGTCATGGATGTTTATATATATTTATAAATATTATCTATGTAAATAAGTATCTAGGTACTGACGTCTTGGACACTTAGAGACAGGCTCACCACCTGTCCCGTTATCCCAAATAGTCTTACAATAGTCTTCGTAAAAGATGAGTCAAAAGGGGTCAGTTGCTGAGACCCTGTTTGCTGAGACCTGACCATTATCGGGCACGAAAATTAAAATAGATAAAATTAATAAAAGTGACAACAATAATGTCTACATTAAAAACCGAGAATCGAACCCGAGATCACAGAGCTGGCGACGCCATGAAAATCGGTGTACAGGTCACTCGTCACATGAAGTAAGCATTGCAATTTTTTTTATTATAATATATTATTTTAAGAACGTTTACATCATCCTTTACCCACTGCTTATTAGGCATTTATCAATTTACAGGCCTTATGCAAAACTATACCCACAACTGAAAATTAATAAAAAAAACATTAATAGATGTATAATTCACCGTTAAATAAAAGTCTACCAGTTACATAACTTAACTTTTTCAACGTTTAATACCATTTGACCTCAATTCATATAAGCTTGTGCATGAAGACAATTTTATCGTTAAACTTATGTAATCCTAGAGGGTCTGCAGTGACCTTATTTGCTCGTATCAGGATATAAATCACACCCGAGCTGCTCCATCCAATGATGTCTCACCGCCGCACGAATCGCTGCATCTATTCTACTATAAGAGTCATAAACTTTATCGTATCCCGCTAGAGCAAGGTGGGTACATTGTAATCGAATGTTCGTGAGTGGAAGCGAGAATGATCAATTACACCTTCTCCTTGTCTTTATTCTATAATTATAAACGTAAAATATAATGTACTCAGTGATGGACATATCTGATCTATCTATATTTTTTTATTGTTGATCTATCTGTATTGATGACTAGATCTTTGTTTAGTCACGAAGTCACGATAGCCGAGTTGTTGGGTGGTCGGAATTTCGAGTCGAGAGACCCGAGTTCGATCCCCAGGTGGCAGTACCAATGAGTTTTTCAAAAACTTATGTACGAATTTCATCGTTGGCTTGGACATAAAGGCGGCGACAGGTTCACCACCTGTCACGTTGTCCCGAAAATATCTTCGGTGGAAGGTGGGTCAAAGGGACTTAATTGTCTAGACTTGACCTCTGTCTACCCCTGTATTGGGAATTGCGTGAAGATATTTTATTTTTATTTTTTATTTATCTTTGTTTAGCGACTGGCTCACCAATTACTAGAGTGTCCTTAAGCTCAAGTGAAATGTGGGTCTGAAGAACGGAATTGTCTAGACTTATAACTAATCCAAGTATAAATAATAAACAAATAAATATCTTCACGCAATTCCCAATACAGGGGTAGACAGAGTCTAGTCTAGACAATTAAGTCCCTTCGAACCTCCTTTCACCGAAGATATTTTCGGGACAACGTGATAGGTGGTGAGCCAGTCGCCGTTTTTATGTCCAGGCCAACGATATAATTCGTACATAAGTTTTTGAGAAATCCATTGGTACGAGGCTACCACCTGGGGATCGAACTCGGGTCACTCGACTAGAAATTCCGACCACCCAACCACTCGGCTATCGTGACTTAATTGTGATATCTAATTCTTCATTATTTTCTTCATTCTTTCTTTCATTATTTCGATCAACTTATTTGTCTTATCTCTCATGCCAAGTGCCAACTCTGCACTCCATCCTCCACCTTCCGCCGTGTCGGGCTGTGCGTGACGGATGGCAGTCCCCATCGCCGCTTTGCTCGCTGCATTCCACACCAACGAGGACGAACTGGTGTGCGTCGCCTTGGGGGGATGCCCTAACCCTCGTTGGCATGGGTGCGCAGCTGTGTAGAATTGCAGCCCTGAAAAGGACTGGCAGGGGTCGCGACGAGAACGCTTCTACAATGACCCCCAAATACTATTTATAATATACTGTATATTACATGATTGTCGTAAAGTAACAGCATAAAAATATAACGTGTAGAATAGCATCCACCCCCTTTCCTTCACGTTGATATGCTAAAATTTGATAATGATAAAATCCTAAAAGATACGATAGCCGAGTGGTTGGGGGGTCGGAATTTCGAGTCAAGAAACCCGATTTCGATTCCCAGGTGGCAAGCTCAAACCAAATGGTTTTTCAAAAACTTATGAACATCGTTGGCTTGGTCATGAAGACGGCGACGGGCTCACCACCACCACGTTGTCCCAAAAAACATCTTCGGTGGAAGGTGTGTCAAAGGGACTTAATTGTCTAGACTTGATCTCTGTCCCTGTTTTGGGAATTGAGTGAAGATATTTATTTATTTCTTTAATGGTAAAATCTTTGAAAATTAATCCTTGTAAAGAACTCTACACAAAAATTTGGCAGTCCGGTGACGATGTCTAAAGTGCAAGATATCTAGTACTCCGAATTTTAATGTACTTTCCCAGCGTGACGATTACGGCAAATCCTCGCCCAAAATAAATCTAAGTGTCACTTAATAGACACCTGGTGTGAAGATTAGGTACCGTGAGATAATGGCGTAAGAATATTGCCTCTCCCTTTCTTTCCGTGGGTGTCGTAAGACAATCGCCGTGAATATCGTTATGGCAACCGATAGACGGCGGGATAACCATCTTTATAAATATCAGACGAAAATAATCAGACCAAAAATGGGCAACAGCGTCAGAGGTTCGAATCTGTCGGTTACTGCGCTCGCTGATCCGCTTGCCAAGCGTAGCGATTTTTTCTATGGCTTCCCACGGGGAAGATTTGCAATAATCAGGATAGCCGTGTGGCTGGAATGTCCAGTCAAGAGACCGAGTTCGATACCCAGGAGACAGAATCGTATCGATGGGCCTTTCAAAAACTTATTTACGAATTACATCGTTAATAACAATTATACTTTATTAAATTTTATTGCTAAATGAAATACCAAAGAAATGATAAAATATTGAATAATAACATTTTGTCAGTGCATATATACCGCAGGCATTGGATCCATTCATTGTTTGTATAGATCATGTATTGGGTACGTAACAAAAATATTTAATTACGGCACCAATAAATAAATTAACATTAAAATACTAACATTAACAAGATAAGGTTGTTTAAAGTAATGAGATAATTGACAATCGGTAGCATTTTTAAGGCAGAGGCGGTAAAATAAACAAGACATGATGGTAAATGATTAATCACCAAAAAGCTGCAGGAGCATTAGCCCTGCCTGAAAAATGAAGGAGAAGGATAAGTCGGCTCACAACGACTCCTTGCTACATTATGAAGGTTGCAACTCTATCTTAGTTGGGCTAAGTATAACTTTTTTTAATCAATAAAGAAGTAACCAAACTCAATACATACCAGTGGCGACAGAGTCACCGGTCACGTTGTCCCGCACAAGCTTCGGTGAAAAGTGATTTCATAGTCTAGAAAAATGGGGTAGATATCCCAGTACAGAAAATTGGATAAAGATACAAAAATACACTCCTTATATCACCATAGTTTTAGCTAAGAAAAATATTTCCGTTCCATGAAATTGGTATCAAATTGTAAAGTAATTCTTCCACACGCATATGCTTGTGAGCCAGGACATGAAATATTCATCAATCATGTCGTAGAACACAGCCTAGTACATTCAAACATATTAACTCTATTAGAAAAGAGAATTGCCAGGAGCGTGCTCTGTATCGGTTTGTAGAAATGTCCTCGTGAAAAATTCATGTATTCATTGAGATTTCATTATTTGCTAGTTAAGCCCGGCCACGCTTCAGGGTGGTTCAGTCAGCTATTAAAATAGTGTCATGTACTATAGATTACACGAGAGTATTGTTATTTATGTACATAGGATAGGGAGGCAAACGAGCAGGTGTCTTACGTAGGTGTCGTAAGTGATTACCGCCGCCCATGGACACCTGCAATTCCAGAATAATAGCAGATTTGTGGCCTTTGAGAATAAAAATACTCACAAAGAATTTAATTATATATTTGCTTTATTTATTTATATATTTATATTGTATATAATATAGAAAAAAGAAAGAAAGTAAGAAATTCGTTTATGCGTGGACCGAATACAGCACGAAGACAATATAAAGTAAAATAACGAAAGCAAATATTAAAGAAACTTTATAATAACTTATGTAACTAAAATAACAAATATGACAATCCGTGCTGCAGCATACGACAACGAAATAAATCGAACTCAGTTGTAGCCGGGATAACCCGACACTGATTTTCAGTCTGACCCTTACCTTATGGGAACTCGGACAGCGTATCATAAGCATTTTTTCATAAGTATTTACCAGCTACAATTATAATATAATCTAATCGTTTAATATTATTTGTATAGCATAATCATTAAATAAAGCAACAACCTGAATATAATAGTTAGGGGGAAAAGTTTCTTCGCATTTTTATTAAAATTCTCGCAAGTTTATTTACATTTCACTAATAAGTCACGATAGCCGAGTGGTTAGGTGGTCGGAACTTCGAGTCGAGAGACCCGAGTTCGATCCTCACTCGGCAGGCTCGTACCAATGGGTTTTTCAAAAACTAATGTACAAATTAAATCGTTGGCTTGGACGTTCATTATGACCTGTTACCATCAGGCAGGACCATCGATTCTAAACTCTACTGCGGACAACTGATGAGATTAAAACAAGAAGTTGGGAGAAAGCGGTCGGAAATAACCAACAGAAGGGGTGTGGTTTTTCATCATGATAACGTAGACCTCACACATCTTTGGCCACTCAGCAAAAATTAAGACAGCTTGACTGGGAGGAGTTAGTGCATTCTCCGTATGCTCCTGATCTTGCACCTTCAGATTTCCACCTGTTTCGGTCTCTTCCGAATTATTTAAGCAGTGTCAGGTTAACATAACGAGAGAACTTCCAAAACCAACTGTCGCCGTATTTTGATCAGAAGCCCCAAAATTTTTATATGGCAAAAAGTTATCGAACAAAATGGCACCTAGATACTTTAATTAAATGTATCTTCACACAATTCCCAATACAGGGGTAGACAGAAGTCTAGTCTAGACAATTAAGTCTCTTTGACCCACCTTCCACCGAAGATATTTTCGGGACAACGTGACAGATGGTGAGCCCGTCGCCGCCTTTATGTCCAAGTCAACGATATAATTCGTACATAAGTTTTTTAAAAACTCATTGGTACGAGCCTGCCACTTGCGGATCGAACTCGGGTCTCTCGACTCGAAATTCCGACCACCGAACCACACGGCTATCGTGACTTCACAAAAAACAAATGATAGAAAGTATATAACTGACGGTAACTGTTCATATACTGCTATAGTAGACAATAAAAAAAATATAAAATATCTAGACAAATGGGGTAGACAGAGGTCTAGTCTAGACAATTAAGTCCCTTTGACCCACCTTCCACCGAAGATATTTTCGGGACAACGTGACAGGTGGTGAGCCCGTCCCCGTCTTTATGTCCAAGCCAACGATGTAATTCGTACGTAAGTTTTTTTTTTTTTGAAAAATCTCATTGATACTGCCACCTGGGGATCGAACTCGGGTCTCTTGACTCGAAATTCCGACCACCCAATCACTCGGCTATCGTGACTTCTTGTTCGTGTGGTTGACAATACATGAAACATACATTTGTGACCATGTATTTTTGAAAAAATATTTTTCGTTCCCCTGGAAGCTTCAAATGGCTAAAAATACCAGAGCAAAAATAAACAAACCCGTGACAGACAGCAGTGACTAGAACAAAAATAGTGGGCTTCTGCGATCGCCAATCCGTTTGGCAAGATTTGTAAAATCCTTCTTACAGGAGTGAGCTCTGCTCTGCATCGGACTTCGTAGGCCCTCAGGAAAGTAAAATCAAAATATCTTCACGCCATTCCCGATACTGAGGTACACAGGGGTTTAGATGATTAAGTCGATTCGACCCACCTTTCACAGAAGATATTTTTAAGACAATGTGTCAAGTGGTGAGCCCGTCACTGTCTTAATGTCCAAGCCAACGATAAAATTCGTATACAAAATTTTGGAAAAACCCGTTGGTATGAGGATCGCACTCGGGTCTCTTGACTTCCGACCACTTTTGAAATCCGACCACCCGACCACTCGGCTATCGTGAGTTTTTTTTACCTCAAGTAAGTACATTATATAATTCATACTTTTAAAGAGGTGTCGCATGTTATATTTTTTTTATTTTGACGCACTTGCCGTCTCAAAGGTGGACATTGGTCGAGAAAATTTTGTTCAAAGAATCATCTTTTATTAAGTATCTACCTAAAAAGTTTCTTTCGTCTGTTTCTTCCCCGTCAGAAGAACCTTATTACAAAACCATTGTTTATAACAAAACGTTTAATAGAGTAGATACCAAGGGATAGGAAAAGGAGAAAAGTGAGACCTTATAAACGATGGTGAGGCGTTTTCAGCCACAGAAATGGTAATCACTTGATGCAAATAGCTCGGGAAAGAAGTCTTTGAAAAGGTTTAGTGGAGGCCTACGCTGCAGATTACTACTAGCATATTATAGTAATTATTACTTTGTTTGCATATACTTTTTATACACTGCTTACATATACATATACCAAATAGGTAGAGAAACATAGATTTAAATAAGTTTATAAAAATATACAGTGTATAGAAAGTAAGGGAAAAATTTAAATATAACGTTAGAAGTAAATAAATATTTATTACAAAACCAAAGTAGTACATAGGTAATATGTATATTACTTACATATATGAATATATGATTTTGTCTAAACCTCTGCCTGCCCCAGTATGGGAAAGAACGTGAAGATAAAACATAATCGTGCTTTTATGGAATATCACTATTTTATTAATTTTAAACTTAAGACAAAGATGAATGGCTTGTCACTGTAATAAAATACACACTGCACGCCATTTTTCTACACGCTATTGCTACTAAATTAAATATATGTTTGTTTTTAAGAAACAATGGTATTTTTGTAACTGTTGTTCGTGTAATTATAGCGTGAATTTGATGGAATGTATGTTAAATATTTTTAGCTTCATCCCAGTTTCTAAATTAACTCTTATATCCTTTCAACAAAGATAAAAAAGGTAGAAATGATGACAATCATTCCGGATAAGTAAACCATGTGGTAACGGCATAAGAAGTAGTCTACATACATCGAGTATAACATAAATTTAGGCGTAGCTGTCGAATGTAGATACAATTTCGTAGATAGATACAATTGATTGTTTTAATTTTAGTATAACTGACGTTAATATTAGACTAAACGATAAAATAATGCTCATGTACAGGTTTCTTGGCTGAAATTCAGCGCTGAGTGAGACCATACTCACATAGCACATGCTGACATAAACCATTTTCGCAACAATGCAACTAGTTTATTTTATTTTTTAAACTGAATATTATGGTTGGTTTGTATGTACTAATTCTGCTGTGTATTTTTTTTTTTTCAAATTTATAGAAGACTTATTTTAAGAGATATCAAGAAAGCAGAGGTCGCTAGTTGGTAGGTTCGTACCAATCGATTTTTTTTTCTTTCTAAGATTTATATCGTTGTTTTGGACATAAACACAGCAATAGGCTAACAAACAGTCATGTTGTGAAAAAAAAATTTGAATGTTCGATGAAAAGTGGGTTGAATGGACTTAATGATATAAAACTCTGTCTATCCCAGTATCGGGAACAGAACTTAGGAACGTAAACTTTAATTGTTTACGCCATTCCCATTATGTCAAAATCGTTCACTTTGAGCAGACTCCAAAAAAAGGAGGTTCAATTCCTTAATGTTTTCTATAAATATACCGCAGTTCCGTAACTTCCTCCGAGGTTCCTCTGAAGAAGAGTGAGAAACCGGTGAAAGTAACTCCGCAGATATAACATTAGTTTACTACTTTACTACATTTCTGAAATAGCAAATATTTTCGAGATTCCTTTAAAACTTCTTCCTTCCTTCTTCCTTTATGTTACATTTTTACCATAATTTATAGAAGAAGCAAAGAATAGTAATATGATGATATGAATAGGCATACACACATAATTTGCCATACATTCAAGAATACGACAATACTTTATGTTTTTTATTTCCGAAATAACAAATATTTTCGAAACAGCCTCAGTTAAGTAGTATGTAAGTAGTCTTAGCAATCAACTTAGATTGCGAATTAGGCCAACTTTAGACGGACTAACAAATATAATACAGTCGCTTATTCATTAAAACCGCAAATTCGAATTTTTATCGCTTAAAAACCGTAGAAAATAAATAAATTTCAAATAAAGAAAACTTGAGCTGAAATTATGAAAAAAGTAATTTTTTTATAATTTCAGCTCAAGATGTAGAAACTAAATTATGAAACTTCGATTTCACCGATTCATTTGTTGTTCGGTAAATTTACTCAAGCTTATTTGTTAGTACTTATTTGAGTTGAATTGATTTATCGTTATGAAGGTGAATATTGTTTGACTGGCTTTCTAAAATTAAATTTCGAGGTTACCATGCTTTACTTGGTGTACAATGTAGATGGAGCTGCTCTTTCAGCTTTTCATTATATACATACTGTCAGCCGTCGCCGACTTAATATCAAAGCTGACGGGAAAACATATTTTTATTCAGGTCATTATTTATAAATGCATATAAAAGTCCATCATTCGAGTACGAACATTCATATTCACACACAAAGAATGGCCCTAGCGGGATTCGAACACGAAATTATCACCGCAGTTATGCATTTGTAATCTATAAATAGAATAATAAATAGACACATAGATAGAAACAACATCGCATGCCTTGGAACCATAAAAAATGAAGGAACAACACACACCCTGACCCGAGACAATGTACTCGTAGAAAGAGTGATTTTCTAAACCGACCCGCCCAGAAAGAACCCGGAACCTCAGAGCTGGTGACATTATGAAAACCGACTTGAACGCCACTCGTCCACGGAGATCGTTAAGTTAAATTAAGTTAAAACACGTATATCAATTGTGCTTAAATAGTCAAACTTCAACGAAAATGCCTTAAATACTGCGTAGTTCGGTAACTTGGTAGCTTAATTTAAAAATTCATGGAATTCAAAGTTTACCCAACCATGGTTTGCTGCCAATGTTTGTACACACTCCCAATTTTGTTTTAATAAACAACGTTAGACTTGGTTAATATTGTGTAGTTTCTAAAGTTAAACGAAGAAAATTAAAGTTTCGGGCCTGCAATTAGTTATGAATCTGTAATAATCAACAAGTCCAAAGCAATAGTTTATATCGTATAGTGATCGCGTATGCTTCTAATATATGTTATTTATCGGACTGCCCAGATATGTTTGTAATATTGCTTAATATTTTTTGTTTTATTTATATGTTCTCGCATCTTCCCTTACTGTGAAAACAGAGGACAATGAACTTCCGTCGAAACTTTCACTACTTTGATAAAGCATTAGTGTTATAGAAGCTGAAACAACGAAGGTACTACAAACATCCAGAACCGAGAAAATGAAGAAAAAGTGGTTTTCTACATTGACCAGTCGGAAATTGAGCCCTGAGGTCCCTCCTCAGAGCTTGCGATACCACCTGAAAATCGGTCAGTACGCCACTTGTGCGCGAAGGTCGTCTCAAGTAATTATTATTACTTTAGCTAATGGAAAGGAATCGGACTTTAATCAATTAAAACGTCTAAGATTCGAACCGTTTCAGTACGTCAGTATGTCAGCTCAGGTGTAACAAGAGGAGCATTAATTACGATGCATGCTCATTAATTGGAGTTAATAAGATTGATAATGGCGCATTCAAACCCACTTCGGTTCCGATAGACATATGTTGATAAAAATTAGTGCATTAGAACGATTTGTATCATCTAAAATATCTGTAGTATATGAATACCGATGAAAAAATTATGACCCAAAAAATAAGTTGGTAGTGATCCTGTCTCCATAACTTAGGATTGCGGGTTCAATCAAATCTCGGTAGGGGCAAATGTTAGGCATTGTATCAAATAGGCATATCATTACAAAAATTCGCTCCGCTGCAAATATTTTATATTAAAATCAGCTATCACTTACCATCCGATGACCTTGGTGACCCATAAATCATAAATAAAAAACAATGAACACACAATAATGTATCCAGTTTTTATTTACAATTTGATCCTCTAGTTTTATTTGTTTATTTATAAAATACAAGCAAATGAATGAAACGTTATAATACAAAATCGCATAAAAAGTTTTAATATTACGAAACTGGCAATGAGAGAATAACAATATGGCTTACAGAGTTAATAATATATTTTTAAACCAAATAAAATTCTCGTCATTACAAACTCCAGGTCAAAGTTTATTTTTATAGTTTTAATGCTATAAATGTCATACTAGTATAATGTTATTTCAGTGGAGGCTTTGATTGAAAATCTGGTAATTAAAATGCATAAATACTGAGAGGAAAATTTTCAGTGCCAAAGCTGAGCGAAAATTTTGACATCTCGGATGAATATTTGGGCGTCCAAAATTGCGCTCAAAAGGTTCGCAACAAAGTATTCTTTCTTTTCTCGGATATATTTGTTAAAAAATAAGTACTACAACTTAAAAAAGATCTCGAACCTATCAGTGGTTTGGGTCAGTAACACATTCTTAATGGAATTTATGCAACAAATAGCAATACAATAACTATCATATTCAAATTTGGAAACTATAGAAAACCAGTGTGAATAATTTCTGCAACAAAAATCAAGTTTTGGTTTGAAAGTTATAAAAAACGTATGTGAATATGGATAATGTGGCATTCCTTCCCAATCCAGGTAATGATAAAGCTTATGTTGTGCAATGAGCTATAAACACAAATCACTATAACAATTTTTAAACGTATTACTCTTAGTGTGCATTGAATTACTGATGATTTCTTGCCACATGGCGTTATTTAGTTAATTACCACAGTGTTACCACGCTGCTCCAAGTTAAAAACGCTTCAATTAGTGGTAATAATTTAAATTATTATTAGCAACATGATTTAATTTACTCGTTACATTAAAAATAAATAAAAAAAGTAAGAGACCACTTTGCATAGTCCGCCACAAATCTTTTATGTAATCATACTTTTTGGTACACGTGACATTTATGTTCTAAAGGAAATTTGCAAAGCACTGCGCTCACAGAGTCATTGGCATAGGCACGAGAGTCGTAAATTCCGGCGCACATATTTCTCTTCGTTTATTGCATTATATGCATTATATTACTGCTATGAAGCATCGCATGCAGGTAACAAATAAAAGTTACAAAAATATTAATATACATTTAAAAGTAGAATTCTAGTGCGATCTCATGTGCTGAGGACTCCGTTCCATATCGTTAACATTTATAAATGAAAATATTTGAAATTCAATATTTGGTCAACGTCTGATGGTCGCGGATATTGGCGTACAAACTGGTTTTCATGGTGTCGCCAGCTTTATGGTCCCGGGGTCAATCCCCGGTCAAGCCAATGTAGATAATAATTTTTTCAACATTTTCTCGGGATTGAATGTTTGTGGTACCTTCGTTGTTTCTGATTCCATTGCACAAGCTATTTAGCAACTTTTTTGCGATGTTGTCCATACCTATCCATCTGTGAGTTTATTTATTTATTTTCTCTTTATGCACCTTACAATATGTGAAGAAACAAAGGCGGACTTACGTATTTATGGAAGGTAATTTATTCAATTTTTGCTTACTTTAGGATAAGAGCAATTGTGAAAATGTTGTCTCTACCTGTTTACATATTTATTTATATTCATTTACTTTTCCAAAGTTTTTACTCGACAAATCCAGAGGACCATTCCACTACTTTGGCTATAATATTGACCGTTACTTGTAAACTGAAATCGACATTAGATTCTCTAAAAAATAGAATAAATTTCACCTACATTATAACATAAACCATGTTAATTTCGATAATTTTTTTTGTAGTTTTTTAGTTTTATTATCTTTTAGCAGAATTGAGCGTATTTTAAATGAAAATATTAGAAATAAAGATATTTTTATTTGTCTTTGATTACAATTAAAAGTAAAATTCAAATAAGCTTACAATACATTCGTAGGTAAAAGCAATTTATTGTAAGAATCATATTTTAACTATAACCGTCCAATACCTTCGAAAAATATAAGCATTTAGACATACAGATAGAGTCAACATAAGAATTCCGTTTATGGTTTTATACGATATAATACTAAAACTGTCGAAAATACTGGTTAGCCAGGGGACTAGAAAAT
Organism: Sericinus montela; assembly: GCA_029286605.1. Classification (NCBI taxonomy): domain Eukaryota; kingdom Metazoa; phylum Arthropoda; class Insecta; order Lepidoptera; family Papilionidae; genus Sericinus; species Sericinus montela. The sequence goes on along the minus strand of JAGSMR010000055.1, from coordinate 38,339 downwards.
TTTGTCAATTCGATCCACGTCTCATAATTTTTTTCCCCTAGCGGGAATCGTACGCAAAACCCTTAACTTCGAGGGTAAGTAGGTTATCGCGTCGCCATAAATAACTGTATAGTATTCACTTTCAATGTACAGGTGAAGCGTCATTGTTATAAATCGCTATTGTAGAGAATAACAGAGGCGTGATAGGATTTTAAATGTCATTTTATTATGATAGACATGGGCTTAAGGGTTTATAAATTAATCACGTTCTAGAAAATGAACTATCGATTAACAATTTATCCTTTAAAACGGTTTCACGTTTTAAGTTCAAATGGATTTAATGAATAAATAGGCTATAGAGATTTAATAGAAGCGTTAGTCAGAATTAGAATTATAAGAAATTATGCTAGTTCTAAGAAATCTTATTACTTAGTTTCTAGTTCGTTTCTATCTTATATAGAATATATATATATATATATATATATATATATATATATATATATATATATATATATATATTTATATATATATATATATATATATATATATATATATATATATATATATATATATATATATATATATATATATATATATATATATATATATATATATATATATATATATATATATATATATATATATATATATATATATATATATATATATATATATATATATTATTTAAATTATTACCACTAATTGAAGCGTTTTTAACTTGGAGCAGCGTGGTAACACTGTGGTAATTAACTAAATAACGCCATGTGGCAAGAAATCATCAGTAATTCAATGCACACTAAGAGTAATACGTTTAAAAATTGTTATAGTGATTTGTGTTTATAGCTCATTGCACAACATAAGCTTTATCATTACCTGGATTGGGAAGGAATGCCACATTATCCATATTCACATACGTTTTTTATAACTTTCAAACCAAAACTTGATTTTTGTTGCAGAAATTATTCACACTGGTTTTCTATAGTTTCCAAATTTGAATATGATAGTTATTGTATTGCTATTTGTTGCATAAATTCCATTAAGAATGTGTTACTGACCCAAACCACTGATAGGTTCGAGATCTTTTTAAGTTGTAGTACTTATTTTTAACAAATATATCCGAGAAAAGAAAGAATACTTTGTTGCGAACCTTTTGAGCGCAATTTTGGACGCCCAAATATTCATCCGAGATGTCAAAATTTTCGCTCAGCTTTGGCACTGAAAATTTTCCTCTCAGTATTTATGCATTTTAATTACCAGATTTTCAATCAAAGCCTCCACTGAAATAACATTATACTAGTATGACATTTATAGCATTATAACTATAAAAATAAACTTTGACCTGGAGTTTGTAATGACGAGAATTTTATTTGGTTTAAAAATATATTATTAACTCTGTAAGCCATATTGTTATTCTCTCATTGCCAGTTTCGTAATATTAAAACTTTTTATGCGATTTTGTATTATAACGTTTCATTCATTTGCTTGTATTTTATAAATAAACAAATAAAACTAGAGGATCAAATTGTAAATAAAAACTGGATACATTATTGTGTGTTCATTGTTTTTTATTTATGATTTATGGGTCACCAAGGTCATCGGATGGTAAGTGATAGCTGATTTTAATATAAAATATTTGCAGCGGAGCGAATTTTTGTAATGATATGCCTATTTGATACAATGCCTAACATTTGCCCCTACCGAGATTTGATTGAACCCGCAATCCTAAGTTATGGAGACAGGATCACTACCAACTTATTTTTTGGGTCATAATTTTTTCATCGGTATTCATATACTACAGATATTTTAGATGATACAAATCGTTCTAATGCACTAATTTCATTATCAACATATGTCTATCGGAACCGAAGTGGGTTTGAATGCGCCATTATCAATCTTATTAACTCCAATTAATGAGCATGCATCGTAATTAATGCTCCTCTTGTTACACCTGAGCTGACATACTGACGTACTGAAACGGTTCGAATCTTAGACGTTTTAATTGATTAAAGTCCGATTCCTTTCCATTAGCTAAAGTAATAATAATTACTTGAGACGACCTTCGCGCACAAGTGGCGTACTGACCGATTTTCAGGTGGTATCGCAAGCTCTGAGGAGGGACCTCAGGGCTCAATTCCCGACTGGTCAATGTAGAAAACCACTTTTTCTTCATTTTCTCGGTTCTGGATGTTTGTAGTACCTTCGTTGTTTCAGCTTCTATAACTTTAACTAAAATTTTAATACAAGGCATTTATAAAATTATAACTTAATTCTATAACTTTAACTAAAATTTTATTACAAGGCATTTATAAAATTAAAGTTTATATAAATTTATTGTGTATTGTCAAAGTCAATTATAAATGGCTAACTGCAATATGCTTTATTAATGTAGTTAATTGACTCAAGCGTTACTTTGCGGAAATTCATTGTAAAGTTGTTATTGAAAAAATTACTTCGCAACCCTCCGCATGCAAATATAAAAAGGTATATGTTACCTGGTCCGAAGACTGCGGTCACTCATCGCAGAGTCTGCGGTCGCTCATCGTAGAGTCTACTCGCTTGAGAATGCCTTGTTTTGAGGCGAAACACGTGTCGCGTTTTCGGTGGTGGTGTATGTTACCTGGTTTGAGTGTAGTGGTGGTGCATACAGAGGAATTAGTGCATGCATCTGTGGGAGGGAGGGTGGTGCTCTTCTTCTCTTCGGACCAGGTAACATATACCTTTTTATATTTGCATGCGGAGTGTTGCGAAGTAATTTTTTCAATAACAACTTTATATGCTTTATTAAGTAAATCATATTACGTAGGTTACATAAGAATAAAGCAGGTAATAGCATGTAGGCATACCTGCATAAAATGCTTAATGTTACTAATTCAATAATTATTCCAAATTTTTGTAAAACGAAAAATAAAGTTATAAAACTATGTATAGATTGTATCCTACAAGTGATTTATAAAAGTTTTGTTTATGAAAAAATATTTGTAATATCTGACTCTGAACGAATACTAAAAATCTGTGAATTTGTATCGCGTCTAGCATAGATACGCCCATCTCGTGTCCATATATATATATATATATATATATATATATATATATATATATATATATATATATATATATATATATATATATATATATATATATATATATATATATATATATATATATATATATATATATATATATATATATATATATATATATTGCCAGCCTTTGCTCCGTCCCTGTTCACAAGACTTGTGAAAAAGTTGCCTGTTGAAAAAGGTTAGTCGTTCATTAATATAAACGCGGTCAGGTTCAGCTAGTTTGACCATCCCAGTACCAATCGCCGCACGACTAGCCCAAGCGACGCGGATCAGCAGGTCACGGAGCGTTTTATGCGCTAGACGGACGACAAGGTGTCGCGGACGGGTGGTGGCACTTGTGCCACCGTCACTGCGGCGTTTGCCTTTCCGCTGTGCAAAGAATTTCTCGCTCGTCAAGAGACACGCCTATCTTTTGTGCAACTATTGTAACCATATGAGCAGGGTTATCGCTCTTGTGTTCATCAAGACCTACGATTTTCAGATCAGTTAAAAGCATTTCTTGCTCACAATTATTAAGATTGCTCTCAATTCTCGATACTTTGTCAACACCACTACCAGTAGAAATTCTGGTTTCCGTATCAGTCAGGCGCGTTATAAAATTACTCACTTTTCCCTCCACTAGATTTAGACGGTTATTAGAATCTTGAACAGTGAAATCTTGAAGAGTTAAGCTTTAACACCTCTTGCCTGAGATTTGTCATTTCATGTCTATAGCTTGACAATTCTTGGATTATAGTTGCTAATTGTGTACTTATTAACTTTATTTCTTGTGCGACATTTACGTCACTCGTCTTCGTAGGCAAATCTAGAAGAGCATCGATACTCCCCGAGCTACTCGACTGTGGAGTTGAGCTTTTGTTTACTTTAATTTTACAGCTCTTACACCGCCATCTGGTGAGATGTCGAACATCTGAATTGACATTAGTACATTGGCGATGAAAAATCAAACCACATGAACTGCACTTTGCGCAGTCTGCTGAGGCATATTTTTCACAGGTACTACATTTGTTTACCATGTTTAGGTACTAAATAACATTCAACGTTCAAATCGCGGACTGTCAATCACAAAATTTACGATTTGTGATGAAATCACTGTTATACACTAGTTACAATTACTTATTTGAATTGACACAACTAAAATGTTCTCAACTTTTATAACTTTGTAGCTATTAAATGAAATTAACACATTTTTAAACACAAAATTAACTAGCAAGATCATTACTGGCCACTAATAAAAATAAAAAAAGAATCTGCCATTATCGCCATGCTTGACAAGCGGAATCGCTTGGCGATCGCCGTACCCGATACCTCGCACCTTAAATGCCATTGCCCATAATCGTTCAGCTAAGTTGTGGTCTGGTATTTTCTAATATATTCTGGCGCCGTGCGGTAGCTTGTTGCATTTTAATTTGTTTCCCTTAGTCGCCTCTTACGACACCAAACGGTTACTTCAATATTGTATTGTTATATCTCTAATCCCTTAAATAACGAAATGTAAATTATGTCAATAAATTTATTAAAAATAGAACCTTTTTGTCAACTGGACATGTTCGAGCTTTGGGTTCGCATGATTTATAATTTAACGGTCGACCCCGGGGCCGCTGGCGTTTTATTTATTCTTTCAATATCCCTTCTGAAAGGAGATATGGGACGTAACATAAAGAAAGATCGTTAAGAACAATAATAATAATAGTAACAGAAAAGGAGAAATATAAAAATAAGTAAAGGAGATAGAGCTTCATAGAAGGTTCTAGGTAAGGCTCTTCATGAGCCCTTCTTAGATACCGACGCCTCCCTCAACTTACTGGGTTTCGGTAACCTCTTTATTGAAACCACGGGCTTTGTCTTTGCGATACAGGATCACGTTATTAAGATGAACAACTATCAGAGATAAATCCTGAGGGATGACACCGACGATTTCTGTCGAGCTTGACGCCATCCTGGGGTGTCGCTTCGGCATGTCATCTCCGGTCGTTCCATGTTCTATGCATGAGTATTTGCATAGACACAACCTAGTAGCCAGGATTCTACACCAGGAGCTCGCTTTGAAATACGGTCTCGTGGAACTGAAATTGCCTTACTATAAGTATCCACAGTACGCCGTGCTCGAAAATGACCGCGATAGGCTCTATTGGGACCGGCTCATCATCACAGATAGGACGATTCTGACAAAGAAGCCCGATATCGTGTTGTTGAACCGGGCACAGTCCAGTTCATCACACAGTTCCATCCCTTATGATGAGAACCTCGTGGAGAAGGCCGAAACAGACAAAAAGACAAAATATCACGAAGCTCACGAGGTAACCGATTTGTGGGGTGGTGTGCCGACTGAAATTATCCCGATAGTCGTCTCTGCGAATGGGTTAATCCCAGTCAGTCTAAATATTTATTAACTATATTTATGTATTAGTATTTATTACGTATATTTTATTTATTTTATTTTTATTTTTATGCATATAAAAACACAACCTAACTATAATAAATAGAACAAATATATAAAATGTAACAAATACCCCAAGATATAACAATAATAAATAAATATATACATAAGGACACCAACACATGGGTCGGATCCCAAAGTAAGCAGTTATGTCACGTTGAATCAGAAACTTCGAAGGTTCCAAAACCACCCAGACCAGAGTCAATGGAAAATTTTTTAAAACAATTTTTTCAAAAACAGATTTTATCTGATTTATTTGTAAACTTTACGATAGCCCAGAGGTTACGTGACTATTTCTTACCTCAACTCATATAAGCTTGCGCATGAAGACAGTTTTATCGTTAAACTTATATAATCCTAGAGGGTCTGCAGAGTCCTTGTATGCTGGCATCGGGACATAAATCACAGCCGAGCTGCTCCATCTAATGATGTCTCACCGCCGCACGAATCGGTGCATCTAGTCTATTATAAGAGTCGTAAACTTTATCGTATCCCGCTAGAGCCAGTTGGGTACATCGGAATCGAATATTCGTGAGTGGAAGCGAGAGAGATTAATTATACCTTCTGCTTGTCTTTCTTCTATAATTGTATACGTAAAAAGATTCTGATTTAGCAGACTTGTAACATGATAAAATAGATATGAAAGTTATGTCAATGTCTGGTAATTTTATTGTTTCTATACTATTCAAACCGAAAAGAAAGCACCAAAAACTGGCGCCAATAGCAATTTGTTTATTTCCTTATGGATACTCGTATATTTGTTATGACGACCCGATAGCTTTGTTGATAGGATTGACATTGGATGACAGGACTGAATTGTCTAGACTTCAGACTACCTCAAGTATTGGGAAAAGAAAAGAAAATTTAAGTATCTCAAACAATTTATTAACTTAATATTAATTAATTGAAATTATTAATTCAAATATTTTTAGAGACCGTCTGGGATTGGCGTAAGAATAATATCACTCCCCTTTCTTCTCTTACTTAACTAGAGGAATTCGTTATGACTAAGGGAAGTCTTAAAATCACAATAACTTTCCACAGGTATGATAATAGTTTGCAGCAAACAATTTACGTATAAACGCAATAAAAACATTAACTGTATAATTTTATTATCAAAGTTATTTTTAAGTTATTTACTTCGAAAAGTCCATCTTATTTTATTTTTATAATTCTACGCTTCAGTATGGCGCACATCTTGATAAAATATTAATACCGGATTAGTATTATATATTTATTTCCAATGCAAGCTTTTTGAAATTCATATCATACAACTGATAAAGGTGGAAATGCAGACACTTTAACCTGTGTATAAGTGTGTATCTACATACAATAAACGGATATCAATGTGTGAGAAAGTTCTGTATATGAATACGTATACGAACGTTGTTCTGTCTCGTCTGACTTGTGTTTGAAAGGTCGATAAGTAATCAATTTTCACGCTCCATCAACACTTCATAAATTTTAAGTATGTTTATATGCCATTTCTTTATATCTTCACTCGATTCCAAATACTTAAATGAAATTAATGAAAACATACATGTCAATCTTGTTAACTTATTGATCAAACTCGGGAATCAATCCACCCAACCCGGGAGGTGGTGTGGAAGGTGCCGGGTGTTGTACCTGCATTTCCTCTCTTTCAAATAAACATTCAAAATACTCTTTTCATCCCTTTAACACATATTCTTCTCCTTTTATAATGCTCCCATCTTGACTCCTGATTGTACTCAGCTCCGAGGTAGAAGTTTTAATACATAAATAAATAGAGACAACATCAATTAATTGTTCTGATTTCAAAGTAAGTAGCCTAAGCACTTGTGTTATGGCATCAGAAACAACGTAGGTATATATTTTATTTATTTATGTATATGACTATTTTATGTATGCTATAAATACTTAGTTGTTTTCCTAGACTTTCGTACTATCGAAGTTTTGAATTATCTGCTGAGATAATAAGAAAATACAGTTTCGTGCGCACAGATACATTCAAATGAAATGCTTTGGAAAGTAGTTACGAAACTATAGGAAAAGTGGTTTATATATACGCAATGAAACTGAATATCTCTGGATCTGGAGTTTTAAGATGGTACTTATAAACGAGTTTTTGAACAAAATTTAATTTTCCGTCTAAAATAAAGTTAACTAATAAGTAAAAGTCACGATACCTGAGTGGTTGGGTGATCTGGTTTCAAGTCGAGAGACCCGAGTTCGATCAGTTCCAATGAGTACCAATGGTTTTTTTCAAAACCTATGTACGATTCGTATCATTGGCTTGGGCATAAAGACGGCGACGGCTCACCAACTGTCGCGTTGTCCCAAATATACCTTCGGTGGAAGGTGGGTCAAAGGGACTTAATTGTCTAGACTAGACCTCTGTCTACCACTGTATTAAGAATGGCATAAAGATATTTATTTTACCTTATAAGTTAATGTATTTAAGCATATCTTTTCATCTAGGCATACATATAAAATTTCACGCAAATATTTAAGACAAATCTTCACGCGTTTCTCAAAGCTATGGTAGTTATCAAAAGTATATTTTCTTCAATTTAAAATAAACAGTATTTTATTTCTAAAAATATTATATTAAACATAAAAAATGGTACATAGAAACTCAAAAAATGTTTATATTTTTTTACAGAAAAGGGAGGCAAACGAGCAGGTGGCTCACGATGGTAAGTGATTACCGCCGCCCTTGAACACCCGCAATACCAGAGGATTAGCAGATGCGTTGCCTCCCTTAGAGTGCCCCAATTCAGGGGGAGGGGGGGGGGGTGTGGGCCACCGGTTACCTGCACTCACCAGACGAAACGCAGAAGTTTGTTAGACTTCTACTTTACGCCGGTATTCTTTCAGGTCGTGGTACTTCCCCGGTCGAGCCGGCCCATTCATGGAACAACAAAAGCTGATGCGTGGCTGTTAAAAGGAGTTTAAGACAATAGGGTACAGCCCTATGTATATCCTCCACTGGACTTTTACAGGCCGTTATGATGTTATGTCGAAGTCGAAGAAGTTATCACTTATATATATATATATACATATATATATATATATATATATATATATACATATATATATATATATATATATATATATATATATATATATATATATATATATATATATATATATATATATATATATATATATATATATATATATATATATATATATATATATATATATATATATATATATATATATATATATATATATATATATATATATATATATACATATATATATATATATATACATATATATATATATCTGTGCGCACGAAACTGTATTTTCTTATTATCTCAGCAGATAATTCAAAACTTCGATAGTACGAAAGTCTAGGAAAACAACTAAGTATTTATAGCATACATAAAATAGTCATATACATAAATAAATAAAATATATACCTACGTTGTTTCTGATGCCATAACACAAGTGCTTAGGCTACTTACTTTGAGATCAGAACAATTAAGTGATGTTGTCTCTATTTATTTATGTATTAAAACTTCTACCTCGGAGCTGAGTACAATCAGGAGTCAAGATGGGAGCATTATAAAAGGAGAAGAATATGTGTTAAAGGGATGAAAAGAGTATTTTGAATGTTTATTTGAAAGAGAGGAAATGCAGGTACAACACCCGGCACCTTCCACACCACCTCCCGGGTTGGGTGGATTGATTCCCAGTTTGGTCAATAAGTTAACAAGATTGACATGTATGTTTTCATTAATTTCATTTAAGTATTTGGAATCGAGTGAAGATATAAAGAAATGGCATATAAACATACTTAAAATTTATGAAGTGTTGATGGAGCGTGAAAATTGATTACTTATCGACCTTTCAAACACAAGTCAGACGAGACAGAACAACGTTCGTATACGTATTCATATACAGAACTTTCTCACACATTGATATCCGTTTATTGTATGTAGATACACACTTAAACACAGGTTAAAGTGTCTGCATTTCCACCTTTATCAGTTGTATGATATGAATTTCAAATAGCTTGCATTGGAAATAAATATATAATACTAATCCGGTATTAATATTTTATCAAGATGTGCGCCATACTGAAGCGCAGAATTATAAAAATAAAATAAGATGGACTTTTCGAAGTTAATAACTTAAAAAAATAACTTTGATAATAAAATTATACAGTTAATGTTTTTTATTGCGTTTATACGTAAATTGTTTGCTGCAAACTATTATCATACCTGTGGAAAGTTATTGTGATTTTTAAGACTTCCCTTAGTCACTTAACGAATTCCTCTAGTTAAGTAAGAGAAGAAAGGGGAGTGATATTATTCTTACGCCAATCCCAGACGGTCTCTAAAAATATTTGAATTAATAATTTCAATTAATTAATATTAAGTTAATAAATTGTTTGAGATACTTAAATTTTCTTTTCTTTTCCCAATACTTGAGGTAGTCTGAAGTCTAGACAATTCAGTCCTGTCATCCAATGTCAATCCTATCAACAAAGCTATCGGGTCGTTATAACAAATATACGAGTATCCATAAGGAAATAAACAAATTGCTATTGGCGCCAGTTTTTTGGTGCTTTCTTTTTCGGTTTGAATAGTATAGAAACAATAAAATTACCAGACATTGACATAACTTTCATATCTATTTTTATCATGTTACAAGTCTGCTAAATCAGAATCTTTTACGTATACAATTATAGAAGAAAGACAAGCAGAAGGTATAATTAATCTCTCTCGCTTCCACTCACGAATATTCGATTCCGATGTACCCATCTGGCTCTAGCGGGATACGATAAAGTTTACGACTCTTATACTAGACTAGATGCACCGATTCGTGCGGCGGTGAGACATCATTAGATGGAGCAGCTCGGCTGTGATTTATGTCCCGATGCCAGCATACAAGGACTCTGCAGACCCTCTAGGATTATATAAGTTTAACGATAAAACTGTCTTCATGCGCAAGCTTATATGAGTTGAGGTAAGAAATAGTCACGTAACCTCTGGGCTATCGTAAAGTTTACAAATAAATCAGATAAAATCTGTTTTTGAAAAAATTGTTTTAAAAAATTTTCCATTGACTCTGGTCTGGGTGGTTTTGAAACCTTCGAAGTTTCTGATTCAACGTGACATAACTGCTTACTTTGGGATCCGACCCATGTGTTGGTGTCCTTATGTATATATTTATTTATTATTGTTATATCTTGGGGTATTTATTACATTTTATATATTTGTTCTATTTATTATAGTTAGGTTGAGTTTTTATATGCATAAAATAAAATAAAATAAATAAAATATACGTAATAAATACTAATACATAAATATAGTTAATAAATATTTAGACTGACTGGGATTAACCCATTCGCAGAGACGACTATCGGGATAATTTCAGTCGGCACTCCACCCCACAAATCGGTTACCTCGTGAGCTTCGTGATATTTTGTCTTTTTGTCTGTTTCGGCCTTCTCCACGAGGTTCTCATCATAAGGGATGGAACTGTGTGATGAACTGGACTGTGCCCGGTTCAACAACACGATATCGGGCTTCTTTGTCAGAATCGTCCTATCTGTGATGATGAGCCGGTCCCAATAGAGCCTATCGCGGTCATTTTCGAGCACGGCGTACTGTGGATACTTATAGTAAGGCAATTTCAGTTCCACGAGACCGTATTTCAAAGCGAGCTCCTGGTGTAGAATCCTGGCTACTAGGTTGTGTCTATGCAAATACTCATGCATAGAACATGGAACGACCGGAGATGACATGCCGAAGCGACTCCCCAGGATGGCGTCAAGCTCGACAGAAATCGTCGGTGTCATCCCTCAGGATTTATCTCTGATAGTTGTTCATCTTAATAACGTGATCCTGTATCGCAAAGACAAAGCCCGTGGTTTCAATAAAGAGGTTACCGAAACCCAGCAAGTTGAGGGAGGCGTCGGTATCTAAGAAGGGCTCATGAAGAGCCTTACCTAGAACCTTCTATGAAGCTCTATCTCCTTTACTTATTTTTATATTTCTCCTTTTCTGTTACTATTATTATTATTGTTCTTAACGATCTTTCTTTATGTTACGTCCCATATCTCCTTTCAGAAGGGATATTGAAAGAATAAATAAAACGCCAGCGGCCCCGGGGTCGACCGTTAAATTATAAATCATGCGAACCCAAAGCTCGAACATGTCCAGTTGACAAAAAGGTTCTATTTTTAATAAATTTATTGACATAATTTACATTTCGTTATTTAAGGGATTAGAGATATAACAATACAATATTGAAGTAACCGTTTGGTGTCGTAAGAGGCGACTAAGGAAACAAATTAAAATGCAACAAGCTACCGCACGGCGCCAGCATATCTTAGAAAATACCAGACCACAACTTAGCTGAACGATTATGGGCAATGGCATTTAAGGTGCGAGGTATCGGGTACGGCGATCGCCAAGCGTTTCCGCTTGTCAAGCATGGCGATAATGGCAGATTCTTTTATTAGTGGCCAGTAATGATCTTGCTAGTTAATTTTGTGTTTAAAAATGTGTTAATTTCATTTAATAGATACAAAGTTATAAAAGTTGGGAACATTTTAGTTGTGTCAATTCAAATAAGTAATTGTAACTAGTGTATAACAGTGATTTCATCACAAATCGTAAATTTTGTGATTGACAGTCCGCGATTTGAACGTTGGATGTTATTTAGTACCTAAACATGGTAAACAAGTGTAGTACCTGTGGAAAATATGCCTCAGCAGACTGCGCAAAGTGCAGTTCATGTGGTCTGATTTTTCATCGCCAATGTACTAATGTCAATTCAGATGTTTATCTCACCAGATGGCGGTGTAAGAGCTGTAAAATTAAAGTAAACAAAAACTCAACTCCACAGTCGAGTAGCTCGGGAGCATCGATGCTCTTCTAGATTTGCCTACGAAGACGAGTGACGTAAATGCCGCACAAGAAATAAAGTTAATAAGCACACAATTAGCAACTATAATCCAAGAATTGTCAAGCTATAGACAAGAAATGACAAATCTCAGGCAAGAGGTGTTAAAGCTTAACTCCACTGTTCAAGATTTTAATAAACGTCTAAATATAGTGGAGGGAAAAGTGAGTAATTTTATAACGCGCCTGACTGATGCGGAAACCAGAATTTCTACTGGTACTGGTGTTGACAAGGTATCGAGAATTGAAAGCAATCTTAATTATTGTGAGCAAGAAATGCTTTTAACTGATCTGAAAATCGTAGGTCTGGATGAATACAAGAGCGATAACCCTGCTCATATGGTTACAATAGTTGCACAAAAGATAGGCGTGTCTCTTGACGAGCGAGAAATTCTTTGCACAGCGGAAAGGCAAACGCCGCAGTGACGGTGGCACAAGTGCCACCACCCGTCCGCGACACCTTGTCGTCCGTCTAGCGCATAAAACGCTCCGTGACCTGCTGATCCGCGTCGCTTGGGCTAGTCGTGCGGCGATTGGTACTGGGATGGTTAAACTAGCTGAACCTGACCGCGTCTGTATTAATGAACGACTAACCTTTTTCAACAGGCAACTTTTTCACAGGCTGGCAATATATATATATATATATATATATATATATATATATATATATATATATATATATATATATATATATATATATATATATATATATATATATATATATATATATATATATATATATATATATATATATATATATATATATATATATATATATATATATGGACACAAGATGGGCGTATCTATGCTAGACGCGATACAAATTCACAGATTTTAGTATTCGTTCAGAGTCAGATATTACAAATATTTTTCATAAACAAAACTTTTAGAAATCACTTGTAGGATACAATCTATACATAGTTTTATAACTTTATTTTCGTTTTACAAAAACTTGGAATAATTATTGAATTAGTAACATTAAGCATTTTATGCAGGTATGCCTACATGCTATTACCTGCTTTATTCTTATGTAACCTACGTAATATGATTTACTTAATAAAGCATATAAAGTTGTTATTGAAAAAATTACTTCGCAACACTCCGCATGCAAATATAAAAAGGTATATGTTACCTGGTCCGAAGAGAAGAAGAGCACCACCCTCCCTCCCACAGATGCATGCACTAATTCCTCTGTATACACCACCACTACACTCAAACCAGGTAACATACACCACCACCGAAAACGCGACACGTGTTTCGCCTCAAAACAAGGCATTCTCAAGCGAGTAGACTCTACGATGAGCGACCGCAGACTCTGCGATGAGTGACCGCAGTCTTCGGACCAGGTAACATATACCTTTTTATATTTGCATGCGGAGGGTTGCGAAGTAATTTTTTCAATAACAACTTTACAATGAATTTCCGCAAAGTAACGCTTGAGTCAATTAACTACATTAATAAAGCATATTGCAGTTAGCCATTTATAATTGACTTTGACAATACACAATAAATTTATATAAACTTTAATTTTATAAATGCCTTGTATTAAAATTCTAATTACAAATGAAATATTTTAAACCCACCTTACCTAATGGTTTACATAAGTGTTTTTCTTTTAAATAGATACATAAATCAAAATATTAAAGTTTAAAATTCCAAAAACATACATGAGTGCAACAAAAATATAAGTTTATATCTAAATTGATTTTGAGTTACTGTTACGTCTACTTTAATAATACTATTTATTAATTATCATGATTTTAGATATGTTCAGTGTGAGATTTGTCAATTGTCACGGGAAAAGACATTTATTTACTGTAAATGTTAAAGGCAATTTTGGTAATAATCAGTCTAATTGCTTAATAAATTTATATAATAATATTTTTATAAATATTGTTATTTAACTGGCTCGTCCTGCTAAACCAAACTACTCGGAAATAATGGAATAGACCACACTGAAAATCAGCGGCTGTGGTTTTCCACGCCATATGCTGAGTGCACGTCTTTTTCGTGTCATAATGCAGCGTCATATTTGCTTAGTCATAAGTAATACATTTGTCTGTAATTGAAGATGTTGTTTTATGTACCGAAATAAATATTTCTTTCTTTCTTCAAATATTGAAATAAAATAAAATTAATTTAATGTAATTCAATAAAGATTTTCAATACACAATACATATGTACAGAGAATTAGACAATTAAGTAGTTTCGATCCACTTTTCATCGTAGCTTATTTAGACAACGTGACAGGTTGAGCCTATAGAATAGAATTTAAGCCAACGATATAATTCGTACATAAGTTTTTGAAAAACCCATTGATACGAGCATGCCACCTGGGGATCGAACTCGGGTCACTTGACTCTTAATTCCGACCACTCAACCTCTCGGCTATCGTGACTATTTTAATTTGTTGTTCGTTAAATTTACTCAAACTAATTTATTAGTACTTACTTGAGTTGAATAGCTTTATCAGTATGAAGGTAAATACAAACTTACTGATTGTTTAAAATTAAACTTCGAAGCATTTAATTTGAATTTACGTAATTTAAGCAATTATAGAACGTAATTTCCCAGTAAACTGGGGTAGGCAGTGGTCTAGGGTCTAGGGACAACATCACATACTTTGATCTTATATATGCTCTCGAAGTAAGAAGCTAAAGCACTTGTGTTATGGAATCGGAAACAATGAAGGTCAACTATGCATACAAACCCGAGAAAATATAGAAAGAGCAATTTTCTAAATTGACCCAGATATCAGACCCGAACCTCAGAGCTGATGACACCACGAAAGCTGGTGCGTATGCTAATCGCATGACACTCAAATTGATTTAAAACATACGTCAATTAATTTTGCTTAAATGGTCAACCAAGATACCTTAAATACTTCGTAATTCGGAAACTTGGTAGCTTAATTTAAAAATTTATGGAATTTAAAGTTTACCCAACCCAGGTTTGATGCCGATGTTTGTTCACACTCCCAATTTTGTTTTAGTCAACAACGTTAGACTTGGTTAATATTGTGTAGTTTCTAAAGTTAAACGAAATAAATTAAAGTTTCGGGCCTGCAATTAATTATGACTCTGTAATAATCTACAAGTCCAAAACAATGGTTTTCATCATGTATTGATCGCGCATGTTTCTAATATAAGTTTATTTATCGGACTGCCCAGATATATGTGTAATATATATGTTATATAACTTACTTATTTAAAAATAAATAATAAATATCTTCACGCAATTCCCAATACAGGGGTAGACAGATGTCGAGTCTAGACAAGAAAGTCCCTTCGACCCACCTTCCACCGAAGATATTTTCGGGACAACGTGACAGGTGATAAGCCCGTCGCCGTCTTTACGTCCAAGCCAACGATATAATTCGTACATAAGTTTTTGAAAAACCCATTGGTACAAGCCAAACTGGGGATCAAACTCAGGTCTCTCGACTCGAAATTACGGCCATCCAACGGAAGTTACTTCAATAATGTTTGTTTATTCATATCTTAACGAATTTTTCCCTACTTGTGTAGGCAGAGGATAATGAAGTTCTTTAGAATCTTCCCACCGAAGCTTATTTAAGACTAGAAAGTAGTGAAAAAGTGCTATCCTACATTGACCTCTCCGGGAATTGAACCCTGAGGTCCCCGCCTCAGAGCTAGCGACACCATGAAAATCGGTCAGTACGCCACTCGTCCACTGAGGTCGTCTAATGTAGTTATTATTATTTTTGCTAATGTTAAGGTTACGGACATTAATCAATTAAATCGTCTAAGATTCGAACCGTTTCGACGAATATGTCAGCTCAGGTATCACTAGAGGGGCATTAATTACGATGCATCCGCATTAACTGGAGTTAATTACATTGATAATGGCGCATTCAAACCCACTTATGTTCGGATAAACATAAGTTGACAATGGCATTATAACGATTTATTTCATCTAAAATATCTGTAGTATATGAATAACGTTGAAACAACCCGATAAATAAGTTGGTAGTTACCCTGACTTCGAAGCTGATTGCGGGTTCGAATCTTGGTAGGGGCAAATGTTTACGTGGTTATTTCAATGTTTGTACTTGAGTCATGGATGTTTATATGTATTTATGAATATTAACTATGTAAATAAGTATCTATGTAAGTATGACTTGGACGCTAAGACAGAAACAGGCTCACCGGTTGTCACGTTGTCCCAAATAATCTTCTGTGAAAGGTGAGTTGAAAGGTTTTAGTTGTTTATTACTCTGTCTCCCCCATTAATGGGCACAAAAATTAAAATACATAAAATTTTTAAAAGTGATAACAATGATATCTACATTCACTTCGGGAATCGAACCCAGATCAGAACAGAGATCACAGAGCTGGCGACACCATGAAAATCGCTGTATACTCGTTCGCGGTCACTCGTTTCATGAAGTAAGCATTGCAATTCTTTGTATTATATTATTTTAAGAACATTTACATCATCTTTTACCCACTGCTTATTAGACCTTTATCAATTTACAGGCCTTATGCAAAACGATACCCACAAGTGAACATTAATAGGTGTATAATTCACCTTTCTACTGGAATTAAACAAAAATCTATCAGTTTTATAATTTAATTATTTCTTACCTCAATTCATATAAGATTGCGCATGAAGACAGTTTTATCGTTAAACTTATATAATCCTAGAGGGTCTGCTGAGTCCTTGTATGCTCGTATCGGTATACAAATCACAACCAAAAAAAAATATGTACTCAATGATGGATATATCTGATAATAAAAAATATAAAAATATCTTCACGCAATTCCCAATACAGGGGTAGACAGAGGTCAAGTCTAGACAATTAAGTCCCTTTGACCCACCTTCCACCGAAGATATTTTCGAAACAACGTGACAGGTGGTGAGCCCGCCGCCGCCTTTATGTCCAAGCCAACGATGAAATTCGTACATAAGTTTTTGAAAAACACATTGGTACTGCCACCTGGGGATCGAACTCGGGTCTCTCGACTCGAAACTCCGACCACCCAACAACTCGGTTATCGTGATATATCTGATCTATCTATATTTTTTGATTGTTGATCTATCTGTATTGATGACTAGATCTTTGTTTAGCGACTGGCTCACCAATTACTAGGGTGTCCGAATTCTCAAGAGAAATGTGGGTCGGATGGAAAGAATTGTCTAGACTTATAACTACCCCAAGTATGGAGATAAATATGCAGATAAAAATATATGTGTTAAAAATTTAATCACCGCAACCATTTTTAGACACCGCTTGGGATCTACGTAAGAATGAAATACATTTAAATATCACCCCCTCCCCCCTTTCTTTCCTAAGGAACCACGGTAAGTAAATATATTTATTCATTTATTTATTTATTAACACTTCATACACATAAATGAACTATGCATATAGGCGGACTTCATGCCTGAGGCATTCTCTGCCAGTCTACCTAAATATATATAATAAGATATAATATAGATATATAATATATTATAGTCTTAGAAATCGCAATGACTTCGCACGGGTATCATAACCTGCGGTCGACTGAAACTTGATATTGTCTTCAAATGATTTGCACCAAACAATTTGCGTCTTAATGCAACACTATGTATTTTTATTATCAACATAATTTATTAACTTCGAGAAAACGATTATTAAAATAGAAAAATCCAACGCATTTTATTTTTATCATTCTAAGCTTCAGGATGGTGCTCATCTTGATAAAACATTAGTGCCGTATTAATACCATATATTTATACGAATGCAATGAAATGCAATACAACTGCTATTTGGAATTCATATAATATAATATTGGAACTCATTTATTGTCCGGCGTATAGGTAGAACTGTAGATACTTAAACCTTTGTGTAAGGTTTTAGTGTGTTTGTATCTAACATTGTATGTATGTAACATTAAAAGTATGTCAATGTGTGAGAAAGTTTTGTATATGAATACAACTACGAACGTTGTTCTGTCTCGTGTGCACTTGTCTTTGAAAGGTCGTTAAGAAAATAATTTTCACGCACCATCAACATTTCATAGATTCCAAGTATGTTTTTATTCATTTTTTTTATCGTCACTATAAAAAATATTTTCACGCCATTCCCAATACAGGGGTAGACAGAGGTTTAGTCTAAACAATTAAGTTCCTTCGACCCACCTTCCACCGAAGATAATTTCGGGACAACGTGACAGGCGGTGAGCTCGTCGCCGTTTTTATGTCTAAGCCAACGATGTAATTCGTACATAAGTTTTTTGAAAACCTCATTGGTACGAACCTGCCACCTGGGGATTGAACTTGGATTTCTCTACTCGAAATTATCGAACTCGGGAATAAATCCCCCAAACGTTATAGTCGTGCTATAACCCCACGAGATGGAGTGACGACTTACAAAATGTTGCAGGAAGTCGATAGATGCAGGTGGCTGGGGAACGTTCGATGTGGAAAGCTAAAAACCAAAAACCCCACGACTAACATGGCTAGTACATTCTAGTTTTAAATTGCCTTACAATCGCTCTACTTCGTTCATATCTTGACAAAATTTCGCTCCGCTGCAAACTTTTTTCATGAAAATCAGCCATTACTTACCATCACATCTTCCATCCCGGCTAAACGCACTCCCCAAGTATACAATTTCATTCACCTGTGTGTGTATGGACAGGCGTATCGCTGCCGGGAACAAAGTCAATGGTGCCCTGACTGCGTTAATCAAAAGGCAAGGCGTAGTGAAAAGTGCACGCCTTGCAATACATAACGCAGTGCTGGTACCGACTTTGTTATATGGCAGCGAAACCAGGGTATGCCAGAAGAAGCATAAAACCAGGTTGAATGCAGTGGAGATGCGATCTCTTCGTAAAATGTGCGGCCTTACCATGGCCCACCGAAAGCGAAATGAAGAGGTTCGCAATATGGCAGATTTGAAAGATGACCTTGTCACAAAAATTGATAAGGACGTGCTTCAATGGTTTGGGCACGTTGAGCGAATGAGTGAAGACCGAATGGTGAAAAAAATATTAACATTAAAAGGGGTCGAGGTAGACCGAGCCTAACTTTCGAAGACCATGTGAGCAAATTGCTCGAAGAGGGGAGGGTCAAGAGTACTCAGATACCTCGACGTGCATGTATGAAGAAGATGATGAATCTGAAAGAAGCGAAAGAGGTATGTAGGGGTCGTGACACTTGGCGATCTGTTCTCTCTGGCTACCCCGTCAGGGATTGAGCGTGAAGATAAGTAAGTAAGTAAGTACTTACCATCAGATGACCTGGGTGTCCCATAAATCATAAATAAAAAACAATGAACACACAAAAACGTATCTAGTTTTTATTTACAATTTGTTCCTCTAGTTTTATTTGTTTATTCTATAAAATACAAGCAAATGAATGAAACGTTGTGATACAAAATCGCATAAAAAGTTTTCATATTACGAAACTGGCAATGAGAGAATAACGAAATGGCTGACAGAGTTACTGATATATTTTAAAACCAAATAAAATTCTAGTAGTTGTTATTGAAAAAATTACTTCGCAACCCTCCGCATGAAAATATAAAAAGGTATATGTTACCTGGTGGTAACTGTACAGATGTGTGCACTAATTCCACTGTAACTGTACAGTGGAATTAGTGCACACATCTGTGGAATTAGTGCACGCATCTGTGGAATTAGTGCACGCATCTGTGGGAGGGAGGGTGGTGCTCTTCTTCTCTTCGGACCAGGTAACATATACCTTTTTATATTTGCATGCGGAGGGTTGCAAAGTAATTTTTTCAATAACAACTTTACAATGAATTTCCGCAAAGTAACGCCTGAGTCAATTAAAATTCTAGTCATTACAAACTCCAGGTCAAAGTTTATTTTTTATGGTTTTAATGCTATAAATGTCGCACTAGTACAATGTTATTTGAGTGGAGGCTTTAATTAAAAAGCTGGTAATAAAATTGCATAAACATTGCCACGAAAGTTTTCAGTCCCAAAACTGAGCGAAAATTTCGACATCTCAGATGAAACTTTGGGAGTCCAAAATTGCGATCAAAAGGTTCGCAATAAACTATTCTTTCTATTCTCGGATATATTTGTTAAAAAATTAAGTACTACAACTTAAAGAAGATCTCGTACCTATCAGTGGTTTTGGTCAGTAACACACTCTTAATGGTATTATGCAACAAATAGCAATATAATAGCTATCATTTTCTGATTTGAAAACTATAGAAAACCAGTGTGAATAATTTTTGCAACAATAAGCAGTGAATTAACTATCGAGTGTTGGTTTGAAAGTTATAAAAAACCTATTTGAATATGGATAATGTGGTGATAAATGTAAATGTTGTCGTAGAAAAAATAAAGAACACAACAAACACAATGAGCTAGGAACACAAATCACTATAACAATTTTTAAACGTATTACTCTTAATATGCATTGCATTGCTGACGATTTCTTGCCACTTGGCGTTATTTAGTAAATTACCACACTGTTACCACGCTGCTCCAAGTTAAAGACCATTCAATTAGTTGTAATAATTTAAATTAATCTTAGCAACATGATTTAATTTCCTCGTTTCATTAAAAAAAAAAGTAAAAAAATTAAGAAACCACTTTGCGTAGTACGCTACAAATCTTTTATGCAATCATACTTTTTGGTACACGTGACATTTATGTTCTAAAGGAAATTTGCAAAGCACTGCGCTCACAGAGCCATTGGCAAAGGCAGGAGAGTCGTAAATTCCGGCGCACATATTTCTCTTTGTTAATTGCATTATATGCATTATATTACTGCTACGAAGCTTCGCATGCAGGTAACAAATAAAATTTAATAAAAGTTAAAAAAAATGTTAATATAATATATATTTGAAACCGGTAGAATTCGAGTGCGATTTCGTGTGCTGAGGACTCCGTTCCATATCGTTAGTATTTATAAATGTAAATATTTGAAATTCAATATTTGGTCAACGTCTAATGACCGCGAATATTGACGTACAAACTGGTTTTCATGATGTCGCTAGCTATAAGGTCCCGGGGTCGATCCCCGGTCAAACCAACGTAGTAAATAATTTTGTCGACATTTTCTCGGGACTGAGTGTTTTTGATTTGATCTTTATATAACTTCGATCAACATTAAAAGCAAAATTCAAATGACCTTACAATATATTCGTATATATACATTGAGTTTCACAGCAATTTATTGTAAGAATAGTTTTTCAAACATTACACAAACAGAAAAAATTAACTATAAGAATTCCGTCAGGTTTTATACGTGATTATACTAAAACTGTAGAAAATACTGGTATGTCAGAGACTAGAAAATTTTGTCATTTTGATCTATATCACATAAATTTTTCCCCCTAGCGGGATTCGAACGCATAACCCTTAGCTTCGAAGGTAAGTAGTCGTAGGATATCGCGTCGCCAGAAATAGCTCTGTAAAGTATTCACTTTCAATGTACAGGTGAAGCGTCATTGTTATAAATCGCTATTGTAGAGAATAACAGAGGCGTGATAGGATATTACATTCAATTCAAATGCTTAGTTACGATACTATAGGAAAAGTGACCCGACATACATAAATTTTTTTTATAGGAAAAGGGAGGTAAACGAACAGGTGCCCCACATGATGGTAAGTTAATACCGCCGCCCATGAAAACCTGCAATACCGGAGAAATAGCAGAGGCAATGCCGGCCTTTGAGAAAGGTATAGGCCCTTTTTTGAAGGTCCCTAAGTTACATCGGCCCGGAAAAACCGCTTACGGCAGCACATTCCATAAAGTGCAAGTGCGCTGCAGAAAATTCTGCGAAAAACTCACTGTGGTGGAAGGCCAAGCATCAAGATGGTGCTGATGGAATTTACATAAGTCTAAACAATTAAGACTTTTCGAATCGCCTAGTTTCCTAGTCAACGATACAATGTACTTCCACATATATTCAAATAATTGCATACATATTCCATAGAAATATTTATATATACGTATAAAGATCTTCTATTATAAGTTAGGTGATCAGAATTAAAGTCTTTAATTCTGATCACCTAACTTAACTTATCCTTTAACCTATGTACTCGTAATACGCTGTCATAGCTTGTCAGGAAACACAAGGACTATGAAATAATTAAAAGTATGCATTCTTTCAATTCAAAATTTAATATGCATTGTACACTTAAGCAAACACGACACCGATGAGAGGACCCAGAAAAGGTCATAGGTTGCTATCACTTTGGAAAATTTAAATTAAAGGTAGTGCATTCTCAATAATTCACTGATTAATTAACGTATATACATACACAGTCAGGTTATAAGTATTGTCACACAGTAAAAACTTTTCTTTTAGAATGCTGGCCACAAAAGTTTATTGAATTCGAATTTCGAATTGTTCATGAAAATAAAACTACATACTTTTTAGAATTTTACTCATTTTTAAATATGGAGTGGACGCTTAAAGAAGACCGTGTTGCAGTTGTTGCGTTGCATCGTTGCGGTTACGCGCCAATTCAAGTTTTTACATATTGAAAAATTTGAATATAACCAAAAGATTCATCTATCGTACCATCAAACGATACAATGAAGACTCTAGTGTAGATGACAGGTCAAGAAGTGGTCGCCTTCGGTCTGTTAGGACTCCAGCAGTGATAAAAGCTGTGAAGGCTCGAATTCAAAGAAATCCCAAACGTAAGCAGAAACTGTTAGCCCTTCAGATGGGGTTAAACAGAACCACGATGAAAAGGGTGTTAAACAAAGACTTAGGGCGGGCATATCGAAAAAAAACAGGACATTGTTTGAATGCTCGTCTAATGCACCTGAGACTGAAGAGATGCCGCGCTTTGTTTAAGCGTTACGCGGGAAAAAATATAGGGAAATTCTTTTTTCGGATGAAAATTTTTTTACCGTAGAAGAGAGCTACAACAAACAAAATGATAATGTGTACGCACACAGTAGTGAAAAAGCGAGCAACCGTATTCCGCGTGTCCAACGAGGTCATTTTATATCCTCGCTCATGGTATGGTTGGGAGTTTCTTATTGGGGCTTAACAGAGGTACATTTTTGTGAGAAAAGTGTAAAAACTAATGGAATTGTGTATCAAAATACAGTCCAGATGAACCTTGTGGAACCTGTTTCTCATACCATGTTCAATAACAGGCACTGGGTATTCCAACAAGATTCGGCGCCAGCTCATAGAGCGAAGAGCACACAAGACTGGCTGGCGACGCGTGAAATCGACTTCATCGGGCACGAAGACTGGCCCTCCTCCAGTCCAGATTTGAATTTGTTAGATTACAAGATATGGCAACACTTGGAGGAAAAGGCGTGCTCAAAGCCTCATCCCAATTTGGAGTCCTCAAGACATCCTACATCCTAAACTTATTTGGGACAATATAGTGTTATATAAGCGGAAACAACGAAGGTACCACAAACATCCAAAACCGAGAAAGTGGTTTTCTACATTGACCCGTCCGGAAATTGGACCCTGAGGTCCCGCCTCAGAGATGGCGACACCATGAAATCGGCCAGTACGCCACTCGTACACTGAGGACGTCTAAGGAATTTATTATTACTTTAGCTAATGTAAAGCATAAATAGTCCAAGATTCGAACCGTTTAAATACGAATATGTCAGCTCAGGTATCACTAGAGGGGCATTAAGTACGATGCATGCGCATTAATTGGATTTAATTACACTGATAATGGCGCATTCAAATCTACTTCTGTTCCGAAAGACATAAGTCGATAATGACATTACAGCATTAGAACGATTTGTATCATCTAAAATATCTGTAGTATATGAATACCCATTGGTACGAGCCTGCCATCTGGGCATCGAACCCGGGTCTCTCGACACGAATTCCGATCACGTAAATAAGTATGTATATATGCAAGTATGGACCGTATGTATGTACTGATCACTTTTGAAGACGGAGACAGGCTCACCAGTTGCCACGTTGTCCCAAATAGTCTTCGGCGAAAGGCGAGTTGAAAGGTCTGAGTTGTTTAGACCTCTCTCTATTATTATACTTCGTTCATATCTTCACAAAATTTCGCACCGCTACAAAAATTTTACACGAAAATCAGCCATCACATACCTGACCTGGGTGACACATAAAATCATAAATAAAATAATGAACAGCCAAAAACATTTCCATAAACATATTTTTCTCTTTAATTTAATAAAAACATATGCAGTTTTTATTTACAATTTGATCCTCTATTTTTATTTGTTTATTTATAAAATACAAGCAAATGAATGAAACGTTATAATACAAAATCGCTTAAAAAGTTTTCATATTACGAAACTGGCAATGAGAGAATAACGAAATGGCTGACACAGATTGATTGATATATTATAAAACCAAATAAAATTCTAGTCATTACAAACTCCAGGTCAAAGTTTATTTTTTATGGTTTTAATGCTATAAATGTCGTACTAGTGTAATTTTATTTGAGTGGAGGCTTTGATTAAAAAGCTGGTAATTCAACTGCATAAATATTGTTAGGAAAGTTTCAGTCCCAAAGCAGGGAGAAAATTTCGACATCTCGGATGAATATTTGGGTGTCCAAAATTGCGCTCAAAAAGTTCCCAAAAACTATTCTTTCTTTTCTTGGATATATTTGCTAAAAATTTGCCAGATTTCGTACCTATCATTGTTGGGATCAGTAACACACTCTTAATGAAATTTATGCAACAAGTAGCAATACAATAAATAAATAATAAATAAATATCTTCACGCAATTCCCAATACAGGGCTAGACAGAGGTCTAGTCTAGACAATTAAGGCCCTTTGACCCACCTTCCATCGAAGATATTTTCGGGACAACGTGACAAGTGGTGAGCCGGTCGCCGTCTCTATGTCCAAGCCAACGATATGAATCGTACATTGGTTTTGAAAAAAGCCATTGGTACGAGCCTTCCACTTGGGGATCGAACTCGAGTCTCTAACTCGAAATTCCGACCACCCATCCACTCGGCTATCGTGACTTTTTTACTTATTTACATCATATTCGGATTTGGATAATATAGAAAACAAGATTCAATTAGTGGTAATCATTTATATTATTATTAGCAACATGATTTCAGTTGCTCGTTACATTAAAAATAAATAAAAAAAGTAAGAAACCACTCTGCATAGTCCGCTACAAATCTTTTATGCAACCATACTTTTTGGTACACGTGACATTTATGTTCTAAAGGAAATTTGCAAAGCACTGCGCTCACAGAGTCATTGGCAAAGGCACGAGAAACGTAAATTCCGGCGCACATATTTTTCTTCGTTTATAGCATTATATGCATTATATGCATTATATTACTGCTATGAAGCTTCGCATGCAGGTAACAAATAAAATTTTATAAAAGTTACAAAAATATTAATACAAATTTAAAGGCAAGTTCTAGTGCGATCTCGTATGCTGAGGACTCCGTTCCATATCATTAGCATTTATAATTGTAAATATTTGACACTCAATATTTGTAAAACGTCTGATGACCGCGGATATTGCCGTACTAACTGGTTTTCATAGTGTCGCCAGCTATAAGGTCCCGGGGTCGATCCCCGGTCAAGCCAATGTAGAAAAAAATTTTGTCGACATTTCTCGGGACTGAGTGTTTGTGGTACCTTCGTTGTTTCTGATTCCATTACACAAGCTATTAAGGAACTTGTTTGCGACGTTGTCCATATGTGCTATCTATCTGTCTGTGAATCTATCTATCTGTGAGTTTATTTATTTATTTTCTCTTTATGCACCTTACAATATGTGCAGGAACAAAAGCGGACTTACGTATATATGTATATAACGTATACTTAGGTACTTTATTTAATTTTTGCTTACTTTGGGATGAGAGCAATTGTGAAAATGTAGCCCTTACCTGTGATATATTTAATTATTTTACTAAATTTTTTACTCGACAAATGCAGAGGACCACTCCGCTACCTTGGCTATAATATTTTCTGTTACTTGTAAACTGAAAACGACAACAGATTCTCTAAAAAATAGTTGCTACATTATGACATAAACCATGTTAATAACCATTTAATTTCGATAATTTTTTTTCATAGTTTTTAGTTTGTATCATCTTTTAGTAGAATTCAGCCATTATGTATATCAGTGTATTTAAAATGAAAACATTAGAAATAAAAATATTTTTAAATGACTTTGGTCAACATTAAAAGTAAATTTCAAATGAGCTTACAATATATTTGTATGTATACATTAAGTTTAAAACAGAGGACCACTCCGCTACCTTGGCAATAATATTGACTGTTACTCGTAAACTGAAAACGACAACAGATTCTCTAAAAAATAATACCTACATTATGACATAAACCATGTTAATAACCATGTTAATTTCAATAATTTTTTTTCATAGTTTTTAGTTTGTATCATCTTTTAGTAGAATTCAGCCATTATGTATATCAGTGTATTTAAAATGAAAACATTAGAAATAAAAATATTTTTAAATGACTTTGGTCAACATTAAAAGTAAATTTCAAATGAGCTTACAATATATTTGTATGTATACATTAAGTTTAAAAATAATTAATTTTAAAACAGAGGACCACTCCGCTACCTTGGCAATAATATTGACTGTTACTTGTAAACTGAAAACGACAACAGATTCTCTAAAAAATAATACCTACATTATGACATAAACCATGTTAATAACCATGTTAATTTCAATAATTTTTTTTCATAGTTTTTAGTTTGTATCATCTTTTAGTAGAATTCAGCCATTACTTATATCAATGTATTTAAAATGAAAACATTAGAAATAAAAATATTTTTATATGACTTTGGTCAACATTAAAAGTAAATTTCAAATGAGCTTAGAATATATTTGTATGTATACATTAAGTTTAAAACCACTTTATTATAAGAATCATGTTTTAATTATTAGCCTCCAGTACCTTCGAAAATATAAGCATTTAGACAAACAGATAGAGTGAACATTAAGAATTCCGTTTATGGCTTTATACGTTATAATACTAAAACTATAGTAGAATACTGTTTTGTCGGAGGACTAGGAAATTTTGTCATTTCGATCCATATCTCGTAAAAGTTTCGCCCTAGCGGGATTCGAACTCACAACCTTAAACTTCGAAGGTAAGTTGGTTATCGCGTCGCCATAAATAGCTCTGTACAGTATTCACTTTCAATGTACGAGTACAGGTGAAGCGTCATTGTTATAAATCGCTATTGTAGAGAATAACGGAGGCGTGATAGGATATTAAAGGTTATTGTATTATGACAGACATGGGCTTAAGGGTTCATAAATTAATCGCGTTCTAGAAAATGAACTATCGATTAATAATTTATCCTTTAAAATGTATTCACGCGTTTAAGTTCAAATAGATATGATGAATAAATAGGCTTTAGAGATTTAATAGAAGCGTCAGTCAGAGTTAGAATTCTAAGAAATTATGCAAAATCTAAGAAATCTTATTACTTCGTTTTTAGTTCGTTTCTATCTTATATAGAAAATGCTTACAGAAACAATACATATATAGAACAGTATATAGAATAATATATAAAATTGATGAATACATATATAGAAAATGCCAACATCGCAGACGTTGCTCTGTTCCCCAAGCAAGTAGGTACATAAATATATGCATACATACATACACATCGGCCCATTAAAGTCAAATAGGCCTCTCCCATAGGGAGGATTTGCCATGATTGCTCCACTTGGCAAGCGTATTCGCGATCGCAGTACCAGACCACTCGCAACTCAGAGGCTGCTGCCCATCTTCGGACTGATAATTTTGGGCTGATATTTCTAGACATGGTTATCCCACCATCTATCGGTTGCCATAAAGATATTCAAGGTTGTTTTCCTTTGTCGCCTCTTACGACATCCTCGGGAAGGAAGGGAGTGGTAATATTCAAAGTTTATCAGATGTTAGCAATTATTTTCAAGGTTTCCCATAGGGAAGATTTGCAATTATCACGATATCCGTGTGGTTGGGTGGTCGGAATATCCAGTCAAGAGACACGAGTTCGATCCCCGGGTGGCAGGATCGTACCAATGGGTTTATCAAAAACTTATTTATAAATTACATCGCTTGCTTGAACATAAAGACGGCGATGGGCTCACCACCTGCCACATTGTCCCGAAAATATCTTCGGTGGAAAGTGGGTCGAAACAACCTCTGTTTATGTTTAATATTTAAAAAAAAACCATTAAGAATATTGAAAAGAAGAACTGAGAAATTTGACGTCTGTCAAAGTGTCAAGAGCTAACTATATTTAAATAAATTTATTTTAATAATTTTTACTATTTTTAGGTTTTAAAATTATCGTAAAATGTAGATAAAATTTAAATAAATGTGATATTAAAAGGTTTTTTTGATTTCAGATACATTTTTGTCAATCGTGGTAATATTGTATTTCGGAGCTTGTCAACTGTCAAGGAATAAGTATATTTCTTAAATATTTGGAAAAACCTGGGAAGTATTTTAATATTCATGTAATGATCAATAATTATGTCTGTATTTCAAATATTACTTTTACTTTTAGTGCGCGGTACGGCATGCCTACACCTGATCAAAGGTCTACACTCTGTGGTCCGTCCTAACTGATTGGAAGCGACGCAGCAGAACTTAGCAACTTTATGTTTATTTAAGATATAATAATTAGTTTATGAATATCGCTCCTACCAACTCTCAACCGGAATTCCTACAATGTCGAAATTGTTTGGACGGTAGGCTTTTTAAAGGTAAAAGAGGTTTAAATATACATATTAGACGTTGTCATCCACAGTCAATTTCGGTTTCACAGCCTCCCGTCCCCTCTCATGGCACAATCAGAGAATTAATCAAACCAATTTTCAAAATTTTTCAGTTAGGAGGATTCCTAGAGGTGCGAGGGTGCATCTAGCTAAAGCTTTATCAAATACCATTCAAAATTGTTTTACTTTTAACACTGTAACTAGTAGGCAAAAATTATTTTACTTTGCATATTTTCATTTACATTTTGACAAAACGGGACGTAAGTCAATTACGTCCTAGCTTAAAAACAATTCTTTTCAAAATTTTGATTAACCGATTGATACATCCATAGCTCCAAGACTATACAATTTTGTTTTAAAGAAAGTTGTCGAGTCTAAAGTTATGGATGGTGATTTAAAAAACGCATCGCGTATTTTATTTTCAGATGATATCCTGGCGCCTCACAAAGGCAATTATGTCTTTCTCAAATGGCTCTGCCGGCGGCATTGATGGAATTACGCCTCAACATCTGAAAGATCTTGTAAGCGCGTCCGCCGGTGACGCCGGCTGAATTCTTTTGGGCGACATAACAAAATTATGGAGCAAGGTTACGTGCCTTTAAAAAAAAGATAATGGTATCCGCCCTATAGCTGTTGGTTCCACTTTTAGACGTTTAACTTCTAAATTAGCATGTAGGCACATAACCTCCGATCTAAAGTCACAATTTCAGCCTGTTCAGTTAGGCATCGGTAGCAGAGGAGGTTGTGAGGCAGCTGTACATTCAGTGCGTACTTTTTTAACGAATAGTCAAACAGATGTTCTCTTGAAAATTGACCTTAGGAATGCCTTTAACTCCCTCGACAGATCAACCCTGCTGAAGGAGGTTGCGAAACATACCCCGGAAATTTACCATTACGTTTGGCAATGTTATAGTCAAAACTCTAATTTATTTTACGAAAATCATTTAATTGACTCAGCCGTCGGAGTTCAGCAGGGTGATCTACTGGGCCCAGCATTGTTTAGTTTGGGAATTCAACCGATTATTTCAAAGTTGAAATCCAAACTCAATGTTTGGTACCTAGATGATGGAACCCAAGGAGGAAAGGCAGATGACGTGCAAAATGACCTTCAAAAAATTATTCAAAAGTTTAAAAACATTGGCCTTGAATTAAATAATACTAAATGTGAACGTTTCATTCCTGACCGTTTGTCTTCTCATAGACACAATTTATTTCAAAATTTTAACAATATATCTCCTGGCATTAAAGTAACTGAGGCGGATTCTCTTTACCTCCTTGGAGCGCCGATATTTATAGAGAGTATGAAACCTCTTTTGAAAGTAAAATTTGATAAATTTTTAGAACATGTTAATAAACTGTATATTCTAAATTCTCATATAGCGCTTACTATTTTAAAATATTGCGTTCTTGTTCCTAAATTTACTTATTTACTCCGCTCGAGTCCAGCATGGAAATGTTCTGATTTTTAAAACAATTTGACCTTAATCTCAAAATAGCTTTGGAAAAAATTCTAAATTTATCTTTAGTCTCATCTAGCTGGACTCAAGCCACTTTACCTGTTAGATTTGGAGGTATCGGTATAAGAGAGGTTTCAAATATTGCGCTGCCGGCTTTTCTTTCCTCCGTACACAGTGTTCATGATTTGTCACGTAAAATTTCTGTTTTGATTTTGCATGTTGATGTTGGCTGAATTAATTTTGAAGCACCAACATGCACATGTTTATCTTCGCCTTCATGTAGCAAGTTGTAGGAATGCTGTTCAAACAAGATAAATGTATACACGATTTATCGATAAAATTTTCAGTATTCATACAATACGAGTTGTGTTAATTGTGATAAAAGCCACCATATATTTAGGTTTATTTGTGCGTATGTTAATGTTTTTTTGTATTAATATTTTTTTAGCATTCATACGTACAATGAAATTGGTATCAAATTGTAAAGTAATGCTTCTACACTGATATGCTTGAGAGCCAGGACATGAAATATTCATCAACCACGTCGTAGAATACAGCCAAGTACATTCAAACACATTAACTCTATTAGAATAGAGACTTGCCAGGAGCGTGCTCTGTATCGGTTTGCAGAAATGTTCTCGTGTAAAATTCATGTATTAGATTTCATTATTTGCTAGTTAAGCCCGGCCGCGCTACAGTGTGGTTCAGTTAGAAATTCAAATAATGTCGTGTACTTTAGTATTTTATACGATTATGTGATAATATTTTTATTTATATATATATAGAATAGGGGGGCAAACGAGCAGGTGTCTCACGTGATTGTAAGTGATCACCGCCGCCCATAGACACCTGCAATACCAGAAGAATATCAGATTTGAGGTATTTGAGAATAGTAATACATTTATAAAAGTATTTAAATATATATTTGTATATAATATACAGTATAATATCCTTTGATATTATCTTTATAGCAGCTGTAATCTTTAAATAAAAAAAAAGCTGAATTTAATAGGTGGAGGAAAAAGGTTCTTCGCATTTTTTTAAGAAAATTCGCAACATTTTTAATTTAGTTTATGTATTTTTTATTAACAGAACCTATTTTTGCCATTTTGAAGGGAGTTTTTGTTAATAACCAGTCCTTTCGTGATGTTAACTTGACACAGCCTAAACAATTCTGAAGAGACCGAAACCGGTTGCGTACACACTCTACGCCATTTTTCAAAACGCTATTGCTACTAAATTAAATACATGTTTGTTTTTAAGAAACAACAATATTTTCGTAACATTTGTTCGTGTAATTAAGGCGTGAATTGGATAGAATGTATGTTAAACAGAGATAAAAAGGCTGAACTGATGACAATAATTTCGGATAAGTAAACCATGTGGTAACAGCGTAAGAATATTGCTACCCCCTTTTCCCCTACAGGTATTATAGTACGCGACCAAGGGAAAAGCCTTGAATCTCGTTATGGCAAGCGACAGATGACTGGATAACTATTTATAAAAATACTACATTAAAATTACCAGACCAAAGATTGGCGGCAGCGACTGAGGTGTGTTACTGAAATCTCCAAGCCGATTCAAAATCATTATTATAGGTACAAAAATTGATGATCATTCAATGTATAAGATACACAAATAAGATGCACAAAACTAGAATTATTAAGCAAAGTATTCATAAACCCAGTACACTCTATGTTTTCAGTTAGTCGTAGCTGTGGAATGTAGAATGACAGACATGGATTTGATAGATACAATTAATTTTAGTATCACTGTCGTTAATATTAGGCTAAATAATAAATTACGCCCATGAATTGGTTTCTACGCTGAATAAGCCCTGAGTGGGAACGTAGTCACAAAGCACACGCTGACCTAACCCCTTTTCAGCACAATGCAACTTGTTTATTTTTAAAACTTTATATTATTGTTAAAAAGTCACGTTAGCCGAGTGGTTGGGTGGTACGAATTTCGAGTCGAAGAGTTATTCTATTCCATTCTGTTCTGTTCTGTTCTGTTCTGTCCTGTCCTGTCCTGTCCTGTCCTGTCCTGTCCTGTCCTGTCCTGTCCTGTCCTGTCCTGTCCTGTCCTGTCCTGTCCTGTCCTGTCCTGTCCTGTCCTGTCCTGGTCCTGTCCTGTCCTGTCCTGTCCTGTCCTGTCCTGTCCTGTCCTGTCCTGTCCTGTCCTGTCCTGTCCTGTCCTGTCCTGTCCTGTCCTGTCCTGTCCTGTCCTGTCCTGTCCTGTCCTGTTCTGTTCTGTTCTATTTCAGACTAGGTCTACTTATAAAAACAAATATTGTTATATTCAAAAAGAACTAATTTTTAGAAGACTAACTCTAAAAGAAGTTAAGTGCCTCGAGATCGCCAGGTGATGGGCTAGAACTCAGTCGTTGTTTTGGACATAAAGACTGCGACAGACTCACCAACAGTTATGTTGTCTAAAAAAAATCTTGAGTATACGATGAATTAAATTGAGTTAATTATCTGAAACTCTATCTATCCCAGTATCGGGAATAGAACTTAAGAACGTAAACTTTACTTGTTTAAAAATATCTGCACGCCATTCCCATTACACGTCTAAAATCGTTTATTTTGGGAAGACTCCAAAAAAAGGAACTACAATTCTTGAATGTTTTAAATTGTTTGAAAATGTTACGTGGACGTTACGACTTTGGATCTATTTTAGCGACTCTTCTACAAGCATTAATGTCTGTATCTGTAAATACACTTCCCACTACTTCGCAAATTTTCTTAAATACCATTTGAACATTCTCATTTCTCTTTTCGGGGACTGCATGTAGTTCGATATTTAAACTCCGCGATTGATGGTCAATTATTGAAATTTTGTGGTTTAGCTGATTAATTTCTTTTTCCAATTCTGTGCTTTTTTTTTTTGACAAAATATGAATTTTCTTATATTTAGCCTGCAATTCGTTTTCCATTATTAAAATGTTTTCATTGAATAAATCCGTAGTTTCCGTCAGATCACTTTTCAACGAGCCAATAACTTCCTCTACCTCAGTATGTACAAGCAATTTGATTTCATTCATCAGAGCGGTTTTCATTTCAACAATCAAGGTATCAAAACGTTTTTTCAATTTTCTATCCAACTTATTACCAATTCGTCTTGAGTGTTACATCATCCTCGCTATCGCTAAATGACTCGTCTTGGCTTTCATCTGCGATTTTAATAGGAGTGCTGTCAGACTTAGGATTTTTTGACGCGCACACATGACACAACCACTCTCTAGACAACTTAGTAGCACCTACGCATTTACGATGATAGGCTGCTTTGCATTGCGCACAGTTACTTGCCTGTGCTTGCGATAATAAATTAGCAACGATTTAGCATAACCCACATTGAAAGGCGCATAAGTTTTTATTCATTACCGTCATAAGCAAAATTATTTAGTTTTAAAGAACACTTTTCAAAACAGTTTTAAAATACGTCGGTACTATATTGTAATAAATTAGTTGTTGCACACTATTGTTCACTCACTAATATAGCACAAGCTAATGGAAAGTTTGGACATATTTCTGGATATTACTCAAACTATATTTTTAATTTAGGTTATTTCACAAACATTTCTGGGCGTAATTTAATGATATTCCAGTATGTGCTACAGTTTGTTTACACTAACCAAGGTTGAAATAATTAATTAAAACACAGTAAGAAAACACGTCTTCTTCACGCACAAAGCGCGGGGGTTTTAAAATTAATAATGAATCTGTAATAATCGACAAGTTCAAAACAATAGTTTACATCATATAGTGATCGCGTATGTTTCAAATATATGTTTATTTATCGGACTGCCCAGATATGTTGTTTTTTTATTTATGTATTCTCGCATTTTCCCCTACTGGGGTAGGCAGAGGACAATGAACTTCTTTCGAACCTTCCCACCGAAGCTTATTTGGGACAGTATCACATGTACTGCTTTGATAAAACATTTGTCATGGAAACGGAAACAGCGAAGGTAGTACAAACGTCTAGACCCGAAAAAATTAAGTAAAAGTGATTTTCTATATTTATCAGTCCTGGAATTGAACCCTGAGGTCCCGCCTCAGAACTGGCGAATCCACGAAAATCGGTCAGTACGCCACTCGTGCACGGAGGTGTCTGCAATAATTAGTATTATTTAAGGTAATGTAAAGCATACGGACATTTTTTTTATAGAAAAGGGAGGCAAACGAGCAGGCGGCTCACGTGAGCACACGTGATGGTGGAAACGAGAAGGCGGCTTACGTGATGGTAAGTGATTACCGCCGCCCATGAACACCCGTAATACCAGAGGCATAGCAGATGCGTTGCCGGCCTTTGAGAAAGGTGTGGGCCACTGGTTACCTGCACTCACCAGACGAAACGCAGAAGTTTGTTAAACTTCTACTTCACGCCGGTATTCTGTGAGGCCGTGGTACTTCGCCGGTCGAGCCAGCCCATTCATGCAACAACAAAATCTGGTGCGTGGCTCTACCACTGTTGATCAATTAAATCATCTAAGGTTCGAACCGTTTCAGTATGAGTGTGTCACAAGAGTGGCATTAATTACGATGCATTCGCATTAATTGGAGTTAATTACATTGATAATGGCGCATTCAAAGCCACTCCCGTTCCGATAGACATAAGTTGGTAATGGCATAAGAAGGATTTATATCATCTGTATTATATGAATACCAATGAGAAGATCCGATAGTTACGTTGGTAGTGATCATGCCTTCGAAGCTTGGGGATGCGGGTTCGAATCCTTAGGGGCAAATGTTTGTGTGTATGTTTCTATGTATCTATGCAAATAAGTGTCTATGTAAGTATGTACCGTATGTATGTACTGATGTCTTGGACACGAAGATGGAGACAGGATCAAAACCTGTCACGACTTCCAATTGTCTTAAGTGTCTTAACAGTGGTAGAGCCACGCATAAGCTTTTGTTGTTGCATGAATGGGCCGGCTCGACCGGGGAAGTACCACGACCTCACAGAATACCGGCGTGAAGTAGAAGTCTAACAAACTTCTGCGTTTCATCTGGTGAGTGCAGGTAACCGGAGGCCCACACCCTCCCCCCTCCCCCAATTCTGGAGGGGGGAGGCTTACAGTCTGGCCGGCAACTGCTATGCCTCTGGTATTGCGGGTGTTCATGAGCGGCGGTAATCACTTACCATCACGTGAACCACCTGCTCGTGTAATAAAAATAGGTAAAATATATAAAAGTGTCAACAATGCGGTCTTTATTCACTTCGGAAATCGAACCCGAAATCACAGAGCTGGCGACACCGTGAAAATCGGTGTACACATCACATGTCACATGTAGCTTAGCTTTCTAATTTTTTGTATTATAAGATATTATTTCAAGATTATTTACATACACGTACATTTGTACAATGTACAAATGTATGTACATTCCCAGCTAGATACACATGTAGCAGAGAATGTACATACATTTACATTCCCTGCTACTTGGCGTTTATGTACTTACATGTCTTATGCAAAACTATACCCACAACTGAACATTAATAATAAAACATTTATAGATGTATAATTCACCGTTCTACTTGCATTAAATAAAAATCTACCATTTATATAACTTAACTCTTTCCACGTTTAATACCATTTAACCTCAATTAATATAAGCTTGCGACTGAATACAATTTTATCGTTAAACTTATATAATCCTAGAGGGTATGCAGAGTCCTTGTGTGCTCGTATCGGGTTATAAATCACACCCGAGCTGCTCCATCCAATGATGTCTCACCGCTGCACGAATCGGTGCATCTAGTCTACTGTCAGAGTCGTAAACTTTATCGTATCCCGCTAGAGCCAGATGGGTACATCGGAATCGAATGTTCGTGAGTTGAAGCGAGAGAGATTAATTACACCTTCTCCTTGTCTTTCTTCTATAACTATAATCGTTTAAGATTATGTATTTAGTATATAAATAAATAAATAAAAATATCTTCACGCAATTCCCAATACAGGGGTAGACAGAGGTCAAGTCTAGACAATTAAGTCCCTTTGACCCACCTTCCACCGAAGATATTTTCGGGACAACGTGACAGGTGGTGAGCCCGTCGCCGCCTTTATGTCCAAGCCACCGATGAAATTCGTACATAAGTTTTTGAAAACTCATTGGTACTGCCACCTGGGATCGAACTCGGGTCTCTCGACTCGAAACTCCGTCCACCCAACAACTCGGCTATCGTGACTTTTACTATGTATTTAGTGATGGATATATCTTATCTATCTATATTTTTTGATTGTTGATCTATCTGTATTGATGACTAGATCTTTGTTTAGCGACTGGCTCACCAATTACTAGGGTGAAACGCTCAAGTGAAACGTTGGTCGGAAGGACTGAATTGTCTTCACTTATAACTTCCCAAGTATGGGGATAAATATGTGGATAAAAACAAATGTGTTTTTTCTTATCCGCATTTTTTACTTTTGTATTTTTACTTTTGAAAGCATATATTTACATTAATTTTTTTTTCATAAATATTTATTTACAGAAAAAATTATGTTAATATTTGCAATACTTATTAACTAAAAACTATTATAATCGTAGAGTCCTACTCCTCGTGGTATGGTACCAAGAACGCTGGCTGCATTTCCACGTTGAATGGCCAGACTTAACCTTTGAGCGAGAAAAGAACCAGCCCTCTTATCACCAGTGGCAACGATAAGTCGCGGATACAATTCCTTTAGAATCTGCATCGCGCGGGGACCCCACGGACCGATTGTCTCTACGGCAAATGGAACTAATATATAGTCTCCTTTCAAAGACTCATATTTACGCCATTTACCCGATTCAGCTGCCTCTGATGCCGCCCCGGCTATTATCGAAGTATTCTTGATATGAGAGGCTGCTAATGTATCGACGCAAGTTGCGTCCCACACAAGAGCTTTGCCTCTCTCCCAAGGAACTAAAGTCAAGCCGTCGGGTCTCTTACCATCCTCCCTAAATATTCCACAAGGCTCTAACACCGATGGAATATTTATGGAAACAAAAGCCCTCCGGATGATTTCATTCAAGGAACCGTGACGAGATAGGATGCCGGCACTTTTTTGGCATGAAAGTCCGTAGAGGCCTAACTCGTCGACGCCGCTGCCACAAGGACATCGATGTGGTTGACAAATCGATGCTCCCAATCGTATTCCTACAGCTATTCGTAAACTTTCGTTATCTAGTAATGTACCAAGGTTACTTGATGGTAAAGCATGTAACCAGTAACTGGATTCCTTTGTCGAAACTCCTAGATAGCGGGCGCGGTCTCTGTCACAGTGAAAATTGTTCAGTAAGCATTTCTGCACATTCTGAACCAACGGGATATCCCACCGTTTTTGTGAGTTAGGTTCCAGTGGAATATCCTCGCCGGGGCAGAGACGTAACCATGCTTCTCTTGCCTCGGTAGCAAATCTAACAGGTAAAGTAGCTTGAGTCCAGCTAGATGAGACTAAAGATAAATTTAGAATTTTTTCCAAAGCTATTTTGAGATTAAGGTCAATTTGTTTTAAAAAATCAGAACATTTCCATGCTGGACTCGAGCGGAGTAAATAAGTAAATTTAGGAACAATAACGCAATATTTTAAAATAGTAAGCGCTATATGAGAATTAAGAATATACAGTTTATTAACATGTTCTAAAATTTATCAAATTTTACTTTCAAAAGAGGTTTCATACTCTCTATAAATATCGGCGCTCCAAGGAGGTAAAGAGAATCCGCCTCAGTTACTTTAATGCCAGGAGATATATTGTTAAAATTTTAAACAAACTGTGTCTATGAGAAGACAAACGGTCAG
>JAGSMR010000543.1:50000-57755 GCA_029286605.1 Sericinus montela | reverse complement strand
CTAAGGCGCCGAAACCGAAAAAGGCAGCGACACCCAAATCAAAACCGTCAGCTGCGGCCGCGAAGAAGGCAGCGGCTGCCAAGAAGTAAGGAAGGTCTTTCGAACCGTTGCCTCCGCCCCGCTCTGTCGTCGCAGTCCTCCGAAATGGTAACCAGCGCTATAAAGGAACTGAAGGAACGCAGTGGATCCTCTCTACAGGCGATAAAGAAATATATCGCGGCTCAGTACAAGGTCGACGCGGAGAAGCTGGCTCCGTTCATCAGAAAGTATCTGAAGAGCGCGGTCGAATCGGGAGCTCTAATACAGACGAAGGGCAAGGGTGCCTCCGGTTCCTTCAAGCTCGAATCTAAATCGGCCGCTTCGAAGAAACCGACTGCGGGCAAGAGCGGCAGCGGCGGCGGCGGCGGCGGCGGCGGCGGCGGCGGCGGCGGCGGCGGCGGCGGCGGCGGCGGCGGCGGCGGCGTCGGCGTCAAAGCGACTGCGGCCGCGTCGAAGGCGAAGAAGACCGCCAAACCCCCAACCAAGAAACCTAAGGCGCCGAAACCGAAAAAGGCAGCGACACCCAAATCAAAACCGTCAGCTGCGGCCGCGAAGAAGGCAGCGGCTGCCAAGAAGTAAGGAAGGTCTTTCGAACCGTTGCCTCCGCCCCGCTCTGTCGTCGCAGTATCGACGTCACCCCCAACCAAGAAACCTAAGGCGCCGAAACCGAAAAGGCAGCGACACCCAAATCAAAACCGTCAGCTGCGGCCGCGAAGAAGGCAGCGGCTGCCAAGAAGTAAGGAAGGTCTTTCGAACCGTTGCTCTGCCCTGCCTCTGTCGTCGCAGTATCGACGTCACCACCATCTAACAACCTGCTGGCTGTATGCAAGGAAAAGGGTCTTCTTGTGACAAACACTATGTTTAGTCACAAGAAAATCCATATGTATACTAGAACAAGAGAAAATGAGAGAAGTATGATTGATTTATTCCTGGTGGATGACCGACTGCGAAAACAGGTGATAGATACGCGAGTGTTCCGGGGAGCTGACCTGGGAACGGATCACTATCTAGTGATTACTAGATTTAGAGGTCTGTTCGCGGGTTGGCGCCACCGGACGGCGACACCAGAACCACAGTCGGTCACTAGCATCCGAAGCTGGAAGCTTCAGGAAGCGGACACTAGGGATAAATATCAAGCAAGGGTAGCCAAAAAGCTGGACAGCATCGACGTCAGGAAAGAATGTGTGGAAGAAATATGGCAGAGCCTTAGAGATTTATTTATTTTATTTATTTATCTTCACGCACAATCCCTGACGGGGTAGCCAGAGAGAACAGATCGCCAAGTGTCACGATCCCTACATACTTCTTTCGCTTCTTTCAGATTCATCATCTTCTTCATACATGCACGTCTAGGTATCCGAGTACTCTTGACCCTCCTCTCTTCGAGCAATTTGCTCACATGGTCTTCGAAAGTTAATCTCGGTCTACCTCGACAACTTTTAATATTAACTTTCGCGCTATGTATTTTCTTCACCATTCGGTCTTCACTCATTCGCTCAACGTGCCCAAACCATCGAAGCACGCCCTTATCCATTTTTGAGACAAGGTCATCTTTCAAACCTGCCATATTGCGAATCTCTTCGTTTCGCTTTTTGTCGGCCATGGTAAGGCCGCACATTTTACGAAGAGATCGCATCTACACTGCATTCAACCTGCTTTTATGCTTCTTCTGGCATACCCAGGTTTCGCTGCCATATAACAAAGTCGGTACCAACACTGCGTTATATATTGCAAGGCGTGCACTTTTCACAACGCCTTGCCTTTTGATTAACGCAGTCAGGGCACCATTGACTTTGTTCCCGGCAGCGACACGCCTGTCCACATCTAAATCACATCTTCCATCCCGGCTAAACGCACTCCCCAAGTATACAATTTCATTCACCTGTTCTAGACATTCCAGATTTACCCAAATTTTGCACTTCGTTCTTTCTTTGTCCCTTTCAAATACCAGAACCTTAGTTTTATTAGCATTCAAACGGAGACCATTAATTTCACATTCTTCTTTCATACACGTGACTAATGCCTGCAGTTCTGCCTCTGATGGTGCAATAAGCACTGCATCATCAGCATATAGCAGACAATTTACTTTTATGTCACCCAATTTCACACCCAAACAGCTATCTTTCAGCTTCTGTAAACAGCAGTCGAGATACAGTATGAATAGCCAGGAAGACATGACACAACCCTGTTTTACGCCCGTTTGGACGCTAAAAATGGGTGACAGGTCATCCCCTACCCGCACACAGGCTTTACAGTCACAGTAAAGTGACTGCACAGCTCCTTAGCAATCGACCATCCACACCATACCCCACGGCAACGGTTTGTTTTCTTCCTTACATGGAATGGTTAGTGCAGCGGAAGACGTGTGTGGAACTGTGAAAAGAGGTAGTAGTAAAAGGGTGATGCATGGTGGAATGACGAAGTGAAAGAAGCTGTAAATAAGAAGAAAGCATGGTTAGACTACTTGGTCTCCAGTAATGATAAGGATATGAGAGAAGAGGAAAGAAAGATATAAGCTCAGAAAGTTCACACGAAAGCATTGATTGAGGAAGTGCGTGAAAGGAGTAAAATGGAAGCGGACGAAAGGTTGTCGCACAACTTCAAGGAGAACTTCAAACTCTTCTGGAAAGAGATTGGAAGGACCCGGAGTGGTGCGACAGCCTTAAGAATGAATAAAGTGCTTTCGGGAACCAATGACGTCCTCTCAGAAAAATCGGACGTCATGCAGCGATGGAGCGAATTTTATAGAGAGATGTATGGGTGTGATGATCTTAGTGAGGATCCGGGTGAAGCCGTGACTGGTACGCCAGACTCGGACCTCGATGACACTGAGGTCATCAGTATGAAAGAGATTGAATGTGCGATTAGAAGTTTGAAATGTGGTAAGGCTGCGGGACTAGACAGAGTTACTGCTGAAATGGTCAAGTATGGTGGGCCACGCGTCTGGGACAGCTTTCATCTGCTGTGCAATTTGTGCTGGCGAACGGGAGCTGTTCCGGATGATTGGTGATCCGCGGTCATTGTGCCTTTATATAAAGGTAAAGGTTCACATTATGACTGCGGGTGCTATCGGGCGATCAGCTTGACCAGTTTAGCAAGTAAAGTTTACTCGAAGGTTTTGACACGTAGGATGCAAGATAAATCGGAAAGATTTCTATGGCTGAGGACCTGGAAGAGGATGCACGAATCAAATGTTTTCTCTCCGCATGATCACGGAGAAGCTTCTGGCTGCTAACCAGAGGATTTTCTGTGCTTTTGTGGATCTTGAGAAAGCATTTGATAAGGTTGTTAGGAAGAAAATGTGGGAACTGTTGCCGGGGTATGGTGTGGATGGTTGATTGCTAAGGGCTGTGCAGTCACTTTACTGTGACTGTAAAGCCAGTGTGCGGGTAGGGGATGACCTGTCACCCATTTTTAGCGTCCAAACGGGCGTAAAACAGGGTTGTGTCATGTCTTCCTGGCTGTTCATACTGTATCTCGACAGCTGTTTACAGAAGCTGAAAGATAGCTGTTTGGGTGTGAAATTGGGTGACATAAAAGTAAATTGTCTGCTATATGCTGATGATGCAGTGCTTATTGCACCATCAGAGGCAGAACTGCAGGCATTAGTCACGTGTATGAAAGAAGAATGTGAAATTAATGGTCTCCGTTTGAATGCTAATAAAACTAAGGTTCTGGTATTTGAAAGGGACAAAGAAAGAACGAAGTGCAAAATTTGGGTAAATCTGGAATGTCTAGAACAGGTGAATGAAATTGTATACTTGGGGAGTGCGTTTAGCCGGGATGGAAGATGTGATTTAGATGTGGACAGGCGTGTCGCTGCCGGGAACAAAGTCAATGGTGCCCTGACTGCGTTAGTCAAAAGGCAAGGAGTAGTGAAAAGTGCACGCCTTGCAAAACATAACGCAGTGTTGGTACCGACTTTGTTATATATCAGCGAAACCTGTGTATGGCAGAAGAAGCATAAAAGCACGTAAAATGTGCGGCCTTACCATGGCCGACCGAAAGCGAAACGAAGAGATTCGCAATATGGCAGGTTTGAAAGATGACCTTGTCTCAAAAATGGATAAGGGCGTGCTACGATGGTTTGGGCACGTTGCGCGAATGAGTGAAGACCGAATGGTGAAGAAAATATATAGCGCGAAAGTTAATATTAAAAGGTGTCGAGGTAGACCTAGACTAACTTTCGAAGACCATGTGAGCAAATTGCTCGAAGAGGGGAGGGTGAAGAGTACTCGGATACCTAGACGTGCATGTATGAAGAAGATGATGAATCTGAAAGAAGCGAAAGAAGTATGTAGGGATCGTGACACTTGGCGATCTGTTCTCTCTGGCTACCCCGTCAGGGATTGTGCGTGAAGATAAATAAATAAATAAATAGAATAATAATTTTATTCTATGCAATTAGTTAACAAATGACGAAATGATAGAGATAAAAAAGATAGAGATATGCCTGGGCACAACCAATAACTTATGCGCTATGGATAAACGTCGAACCGATAACCGATGGAAAGGGCAATGACGGAAAATTCTTACACTTTTTTTGCCTAGCCCCCGTACCTTGCGATAAAGAACTTCGCTTCGCGTTCCAAAAGTTAAACCGTTTATACACTTTTGTGCGCGACAGTAACATCCACAACGTAGAAGTTTCACCAAGGGACAACAATCGCAAGCATAATAAATGAAAAAATAACGCGGTACACTTTTTTCAAAAACTTAATTTCTTTACCATGTATTTTCACAAAGAATTGGAGTAGAATATTGTGTTATTTATAATAAGTTTGTTATGTCGTGTAAATGTGTGTTCTCCAGGTATTCTGTTTCAGATGTTGGGGACATAATCTTTGAACTTTAAGAGGAAATGTTTTCCCCAACTATCGTTTTCAATGGTACAATCACTATGAAACATAAAATTGTCAAATAAAATTTCCTACGTTGATTTTCTTAATTTATTATATTGGTTTAATATGAGTTTTACTTTAAACGTGCTAATCATGTATATTCTTAATTGCTAAACCGAAAAGTAATTTAAATTATGTTAACAATTTGATTATGTTATGTTAGATGTAATTAATAATATAAGGTTCCACAAATTTATTTTAATTTAATAACATATTAATTGAATACAGGCGCCATAATTTGCATCAAGCGAAACGTTGTTATCCAGCAAGGTAAATTAATATTTGAAAAATCACTTTGTTTCTTGCCTTTCCATAACGGATCACCTCAGTTTAGGTATATGATTAACCATAACTTATATATGTCTCAAACGCCTTCAAATATATAAATAGTTATATACGAATCTAGCAAAATCCATGACTAAAAAACATCAAATATATTTTTTTCATCCACAAAAATTTGCGTCAATGATATACCCTTCGTCTCTAGCTTCAGAAGGCAGTACTATCTACACACTACTAACCACAAGAATGACACTTACAGGCGGCTAACCGCAGGTGCTTCGTAAATCACTGCTGTGTTTCTCCTGATTTAAATGTGTAGTCGTGGTGAAAGAACAGTTTAGATTTTGTTTATGGTGGCTCACGTGATGGTAAGTGATTTTATACTATAAACACCACAATACAGGGGTAGCAGATGCGTTGCCTCCCTTAGTGCCCCCCCTCCCCAGATTGGGAGAAGTATGAGCCACCGGTTACTGCACTCAATAGACAGAAACGTATTTGAAGTTTTGCAGTAGACTTCTACTTCACGCCGGCCATTCTGTGTGAGGGTGTGGTAGCACCACAGAGTCGAGCCAGCTCATTCATGCAACAATAACAAAAGCTGATGCGTGGCTCTACCACACT
The DNA here is from genome assembly GCA_029286605.1 of Sericinus montela. NCBI lineage: Eukaryota > Metazoa > Arthropoda > Insecta > Lepidoptera > Papilionidae > Sericinus > Sericinus montela. The sequence goes on along the minus strand of JAGSMR010000543.1, from coordinate 51,909 downwards.
GTAATGCGTGGCTCTACCACTGTAATAAATAAATAAATAAATAAATATCTTCACGCAATTCTCAATACAGAAAAGAAAAGAAAATTTGGGCCGATGGTCTAGTCCTAGACAGATTAAGTCTCTTCGACCCACCACCCACCGAGATATTTTTAGGGACAACTTGTGATGACAGATGATGAGGCAATAGCATGTATGTCAAGCCACGATATTCGTACGTAAGTTTTTGAAAAACCCATTGGTACGTGCCTGGGATCGAGCTTGGGTCTCTCGACTCATCCCGACCACCCAACCACGCAGCAGTATTACGATTTGTAATTGTTCTCTAACTTCTCCCTGTGAGGTTGCCCACCCTGCTGGAAACATGGAGTGAGAGGAGATAAATATTTATTATAAGGATATTGATGTACATATGTTATGGTTGAAGACGTTAAACACTTGATCAAAGTCGAAGATCAGTATAATCACTGGTGACAAAGAGCAGCCCTGTCTGATCCATGTGGTATTAGGTGTAGGAGGTGGCTGGTGGCTGTCCTAGTGAGGCATCCTATTCCAAACCAGGAGTAGAAATAATATCTTCTTTCGTAAGATCTTTTTGAATAATGACAGGCTCATGGATGGAACTAGGGCGATCTCTGAACGAGTAGAGAAAGGTTTCGGAGGAATAGTCTTGCGATCCTCTGACATATTGTTCTTGCCCTCCGATTATTATAATGGAGTTAGATGTTTATAACATTGCCAGGCAAAAAATAAATAGGCATAATTTTACATTAACCTTGAGTTAAAACTTGTACATTTGCACAATTTTATTGACAATTGACAATGGAATTAGCCCTATCACTTGTCGCCGGGATTTTAGAGATTAATGGAAAACAATGACTTTTCCACCACAGTATTGTAACTTTTTACATGTAATATAACATTTTTTTAATTGTTATCATCCCGACATTTTGCAAATATATAGAAACTTGTTACGTTCAAAACAAAGCAACAACAGTAATAAAATATAAAGGCGTATAATATATTTTTGTTGTAACCAAATGCCCGTCAGCAGTTTGATCTCGTGCAACTCAGTGGTTTAATTTTAACGCGTTAAAGTTAGTAATTACGACGTAAATGCTTGCCTGGTCATTAAGCCAAATTGAGCTGAGATCACCTTCGGCAATTCTTTCTAATATCTCTACTCAATATAAACCGTACCTCCCGCGATATCTTTCGAAATAATGAATTTAATTGCCTTTTGTATGTGTTTTTAAAACTTATAGCTTAATATAGGCAACGGATGAAATTTTATAAGCCGTTTACTGAGCAGACAGAGAGTATAGAATAGAATATAAAAATATTATATATACATATATATATATATATATGTATATATATACCTCCCCTCTACTTACCTTGCCTTGCCCATATATATATATATATATATATATATATATATATATATATATATATATACACATATATATACACACACATATATATATATATATACACACATATATATATATATATATATATATATATATATATATATATATATATATATATATATATATATACATATATATATACATATATATATATATATATACACATATATATATATATATATATGCTATATATATATATATATATATATATATATATATATATATATATATGTATATATATATATATATATATATAAATATATATATATATATATATATATATATATATATATATATATATATATATATATATATACATATATATATATATATATATATATATATATATATATATATATACATATATATATATATATATATATATATATATATATATATATATATATATATATATATATATATATATATATATATATATATATATACATATATATATATATATACTGTTCAAGACAGCC
>JAGSMR010000543.1:12500-45000 GCA_029286605.1 Sericinus montela | reverse complement strand
GCTTCACTCCATGTTGTGTGATCACTGACGCCCATAAACATAAGCAACACCACCAAAAGGTTTAGGTGCGTACCGGCATTTAGGAAACCTCTATGATATCGGCACAAAAATTCATCATCTCGGAAATGACAATGACTACTGACTGATGGTGCGTTTAACGTGCGAGGTGCCTGGAAATGCGATCGACAATTAGTTTATCGAGCATAGCGATAATGGCCAAACTCTTATAAGATAGGCCTATAAACTGCAGTAAAATTTTACAAATAAATATTTATAGGTTCAGACATATACACTTTAACATTTTAATAGTAATAACTAACTACTCATAACTGTTGTGGAAATTTTAAATTTGAACGGGTATTAAATGACTTAACTAATTAACCAATATTGGTCCAATTTTCCTTTTTCAAACATTTTATATGATATTAGTTATTTAATTCAAGAGAAAACATTTTTCAGTTTATGGTCGCACATAACGAATTTCATCACATTCAAGAGATAAGTCTAACAAAATTTGAGTAAAGGCGGGTTTTATCGCTACTTATTCAACTGTACCAGAAAATTGAAGTGAAAAAATATCTACTTATATCTTCTGTAATGGTAAAGAACTCTGTAGATTCTGATTAAAAAGTTACGACTGGGAGGAACTTAGAAATACGTTTAATATGAAACTCCGAACCCAAGTTCATAAAAGAAAACATGTTAATTAAAAAATTATACTTTATTATTAAATATATTTTAGTAAGTACTAAAAAGTTTTGTTTTCTTTATTATTATTACTTATTAAGCTGATGTATTACCAAAATATTCAGTGTTGACTTTTCTGTTCTATAAGGAATAAGGAAATCGAAAACAGTAAAGCGATAACGTATAAAGTATTTTTATTGTAAATAACTACTGTACTTATACATGCTTGTTCAATAAAAATAAACTTTACTATTTCCAATTCTGGGGTAGACAGAGATCCAGACAATTAAGTCTTTTCGTTCCAATTTTCATCAAAGCTTTAAATATCTTAATGGTTACCGACCGATGCATGGGACACACATCTCGAAATATACCACAACAAAACTATACCATAAATTAAATAAAGAGATAGGTGTATGATACTACCTATAATCACCAACTATCATGTCGGACGTGGTGATTATGACAACGATCTTACGGGAGAGGCCTATTGTATGTTATATTTATAGGCTCTACAGTAATAGCATAGTAATTTTGTACATGTTACAGATTATGTCATGTAATAAAACCATAAGAGGATTACAAGCTGTTACAAATACTGCAGCACATTTTATTTCGTAACAGACAGTGTGAGTGAATAAAAGAAGACAAACAGGAGCTCTGCTATTGCGTTTTAACGACGCAATCTCTGCAATGAAATTGCTTTGCACGTAGAATTTCCAGCAGTAGTTTAAAATTAACAGGCCTTTGAAATGAAATATGACTTCGGATGGAATTTATCGACTAGCTTTGCTGTTATAACTCATAATACCTACATTATTGCAAGCATTATTTAAAATAAATTTTATTTACTTATCCGCATTTAAAAGTGAAATGTAGGACATGGGCCTCTGCCGTAAAGATTTGCCATAATCATCAAGTTTTGCAACCGTATTGGCGATATCAGTGCCAATAAATGGCATGTTATATTATTTGGTCTGAAGAAAAAAGAACACCATACGCCTTTTCACAGCGCATCTGTGCACCTGCACTAAATCTATTAAATATACCACCGCCGGAAAATAACACGATGGTGGTGACTTTCTTCTTTTAGGAGCTATATAATATAATAATGAATTTCCACAAAGTAAAGCCTAAGTCTATTGAGAAATAAAATAAATAAATATATTCATGCAATTCCCAATACAGGGGTAGACAGAGGTGTAGTTTAGACAACTAAGTGCCTTTAACCCACGTTCCACCGAAGATATTTTCGCGACAACGTGACAGGTTGTGAGCCCGTCGCCGTCTTTATGTCCAAGCCAACGATATAATCCGTACAAAAGTTTTTTTTTGAAAAACCCATTGGTACGAGGCTGCCACCCGGGGATCGAACTCGGGTCTCTTGACTCGTAATTCCGATCACCCGACCACTCGGCTATCGTGCCTTCACAATAGTCTGCTTTCTTGAAAAGTAATTCAAGAAGAGTTATTAAATTAAAGAGAGTTTAGATTAAAAAAAGAGAAAATAGATTAAAAAAATCAACTAACACGGGCGGGATTGGAATCCGTTGCCTGACCCGAATCGTAGCAACGCTTTTTCCAAAATTTACTTAACTTTTAAATTCTCTTTAATTCAATAACAAAAAGTTTAGCATAATTTGAATGCTTATAATTCAATAAAAATCAAGAAAAAGATAACGAAGAATTTACGACAAGAAGAAAACTATAGTATAATAGTTGTATCCGTTGTCTCCATCGTTGTATTATATTTATATATATATATATATATATATATATATATATATATATATATGTATATATATATATATATATATATATATATATATATATATATATATATATATATATATATATATATATATATATATATATATATATATATATATATATATATATATATATATATATATATATATATATATATATATATATATATATACATATATATATATATATATATATATATATATATATATATATATATATATATATATATATATATATATATATATATATATATATATATATATATATATATATACATATATATATATATATATATATATATATATCAATGTTATACAAACAATATAGAAAATTTTCAACAAATTACATCCAACAACAACAAATTACAATCCATTGAGTAGAGTAGAGCAGAGGAGAGGAGGAGAGTGAGTTAGTCCATTGAAGCTAAAGGAATTATATTAAAGGGCCAAAATTACGTATACTTGTTGTATATAAGATACTGTTGGTTATAAGACAATATTGGGCCAATAACGAGAGAGGGCCGCTTTATGCAAAAGTTAACGAAAAGTAATAAGATCTGCCGGAGTAATATTTTATAATGGCGTGCATTCTCAAGGTGGAAAATGGACAATGTGTTGAATCAATTTCAGAAGAAAATATGGTGTACAGGCGTGGATTATTAACAGTCACACAGTATTATAGTTGTCACCTACATTTAAGATTTAACATAATAAAAAACAGTAATATTCAAATAATACCAGTGATCGCCTTTCAGTACAAACCAGGGTATGTCAGAAGAAGCATAAAAGCAATTTAAATGCAGTGGAGATGTGATCTCTTCGTAAAATATGAAGCGTCACTTTGGTTGATTAAAGACGAAACGAAGAGATTCGTAATATGGCAGGTTTGAAAGATCTCTTTATAACAAACCTTAATTAAGGGCGTGCTTCGACGTTTGGGCACGTTTAGAAAATGAGTGAAGACCGAATGGTGAAGAAAATATACAGCGTGAAAGTTAATATTAAAAGGTGTCAAGGTAGGCCCAGACTAACTTGCGAAGACCATGTGAGCAAAGTGCTCGAAAAGGGGAGGGTCTAAAGTACTCAGATACCTAGACGTGCAAGCATGAAGAAGATGATGAATCTGAAAGATGCGAAAGAGGTATGTAATGATCATGACACTTGGGGATCTGTTCTCTCCGGCTATCCCGTCAGGGATTGTGATTAAAATTTATTTGAAATGAGATTGTTTATATCTAATAAAAGAAAAGTAGTCTGAAAATTTCATGTTGCGCAATTAACTATTTAAATCAATTCTCATGCCGATAAAATGGATTTAGTTTTTCTGGGACACCATAAGTAGAAATAATATTTGCAAATGCAAAAGCATAATAAAATGCATACTAAATTATTCAATCTCTGAATGATGTAATTTACTCTAGTCTAAAAATAATCCAAACGATTAAGAAATGAGTCACGATAGCCGGGTGGTTGGGTCGTCGGAATTTCGAGTCAAGAGACCTGAATTCGATTCCCAGATGGCAGGCTCGTTTTTTTTTTATAGGAAAAGGAGGCAAACGGGCAGGTGGCTCACGTGATAGTAAGTGATTACCGCCACCGCGAACACCCCGCAGCCGCAGAGGCTTGCTTGAACATTTGCCTCGCCGTGCCCTCCCCTAATTGGGGGAGGAGGGTGTGTGGGCCTCCGGTTACCTGCACTCACCAGACGAAACGCAGAAGTTTGTTAGACTTCTACTTTACGCCGGTATTCTGTGAGGTCGTGGTACTTCCCCGGTCGAGCCGGCCCATTCATGCAGCAACAAAAGTTGATGCGTGGCTCTACCACTGAAACCAATCGTACCAATGGGTTTTTCAAAAAATGTACGAATTATATGGTTGGCTTGGATATACAGACGTAGACGGGCTCACCACATGTCCCATTGTCCCGAAAATAACTTCGGTCGAAGGTAAGGGACTTAATTGTCAAGACTACACCTCTGTCTACCCCTGTATTGGGAATTCCGTGAAGATATATTACATTATTATTTTTAAGAAATGAAAAAAATAAAGAAACTAAGACGACGCTAAGCTCACCACCACGTTGTAGCAAATAAGCTCCGTTGAAAGGTGGGTCAAAAGGACTACATATCTAGACCTCCATGTACTCTGATATTAAAACAAACGTTTAAAAAAAAGGACACAAAAGTTTGGTATCGTTTGATGTATTACAGGACAATCAAGTGGCGCATACATACATCGAAAAAGAATATATCCAACTATGACTATGAATTTTAGGTCTATTTATCATAATAATTCAAACTTTATTTATCAGATTTATTTTGTATATTCGAAGGATTATAGAAAACAGTAAACCCTCAATAGAAAATCTTCGCTAATAGAAAATTAAATGGGAAAGGTCGCAGAAATTGCATTGAATGAACAAACTAGTACACTTCCCTCAACAAACTTAATTTCTTGACAATGCGTTTTCGCAAAGAATTGATGAAGAGTTTTGTGATTTTATTCTAGGGTTTTATCGAAAATTGTTAGTGAATACCGAAATAACGTCGACCTCGTGGACGAATCGATTGATTTTCAAGGTGTCGCCAGCTCTGAGGTCCCGGGTTCAATTCCAAGACGGGTCATTATAGACCACCATTTTTTTCTACATTATCTCGGGTGCGGATGTTTGTTGTTTTTTCGTTGGTTTTGATTACATAACACATAATAGAGAAACCCTTCGTCGTATCACCTCGTTTTGAGAGCACTTCCCTAGTTGCCACAGCCAGCGGAATCCTTGTCGTCGACATATCGAGCAACGTTCAGTTTCGCGGTCATTCGTAAGGGAAGGCCAAATTGGCCTCTAAAAAGCTTGGCGTGCTCATTAGAGCACGACAGTCCTTCATGCCGGCCCATCGCTTGCAACTTTATAAGGCGTAGGTTTGGCCGTACATGGAGTACTGTCCTCATTTCTGGGCGGGGGTACCCCAGTGTCAGCTCCTTCCATTTGACCGTATCCAAAGAAGAGCGGCTTGAATTGTCGACGACCATACTCTATCCGATCGGCTAGATCCCCTGGCTTTGCGAAGAGATGTTGCATCTCAGCATTTTCAACAAGATCTACTACGGGGAGTGCTCCGAGGAATTGTTCCGATTAATCCCAGCCGCTGAATTTCACCACCGTATCTTAAGAAACCGGTTGGTTAACATCAAATTAAAAAAATGCGTGAGTGTCATGAAACACTCGGTTGTAACGAAGTTCTTTTCGTAGTATATTATTATTGATAAATGTATTATATTATTGATTAAAAATACAAGTAAATAAATTATTAGCATCTGTAAGCAATTAAACGTGTTGAATATTGCGCATTATTGTTGTTTTTTTTTTGGTTATTTGTTTGGAAGTCACATTAGCCGAGTTGTTGGGTGGTCGGAATTTCGAGTCGAGAGACCCGAGTTCGATCCCCAGGTGGCAGTACCAATGAGTTTTTTCAAAAACTTATGTACGAATTTCATCGTTGGCTTGGACATAAAGGCGGCGACGGGCTCACCACCTGTCACGTTGTCCCGAAAATATCTTCGGTGGAAGGTGGGTCAAAGGGACTTAATTGTCTAGACTTGACCTCTGTCTACCCCTGTATTGGTAATTGCGTGAAGATATTTATTTATTTTTATTATTATTTGTTAAAAAAATTAACAAATTAAGTATCTAATATCATATGATAGGAATAAAAAAAAAGGTAAAGATATGCCTGGGCACAGCCAATAACATATGCGCTATGGATAACCGTTGAACCGATAACCAATAGAAAGGGCCATGACGGAAAATTCTTACACTTTTTTTGCCTAGCTTCCACCCGTACCTTGCGATAAAGAACTTCGCTTCACGTTCCAAAAGTTAAACCGTTTATACACTTTTGTACGCGACAGTAACATCCACTACGTAGAAGTTTCACCAAGGGACAACAATCGCAAGCATAATAAATGAAAAATAACGCGGTACACTTTCTTCAAAAACTTAATTTCTTTACCATGTCTTTTCACAAAGAATTAATGTAGAATTTTCTGATTTTTTATGAGTCGAAATTTAGTCGAAAATGGTTACTGAATTCCGAAATAATGACGAGCTTTGGGGAAGAGTACACACCGGTTTTCAGGTATCGCATCATCTGTAATCGGGGGTTGGATTCCGGTACGGGTCAATGTAGATAAATGCTTTTTCTACATTATCTCAGTCTCGGTGTTTGTGGTGCCTTCATTGTTTCTGATTCCGTGACAAAGGTGGTTTAGATCTAGTTTTTTAATTCAAATACTAAAGATCTGGACTGTTGTGAGGTCGGTTATTAGTTTATTTCTCCAGTTCTGTATTATTAAAAAGAAAGACTGAATCATCATTTCATATATTTTTCCCTTTTTTTCATGAATCAGGTTTGAATAGAGGGTTGTTGAAATTGTGTCCAGAGAATCAGTTTGTAATCAACGCGACATCAAAACTTTGTAACGCAATGGTTATATCATTTGGCAGCAAAGAAATACTTTTAACTATAAATCATACTGTTACTGATACAGGTTTGATAGTTTTGGCAATAAATTATAAGTATTTTCAAAGCATATCTAGTTTAAATTGGTATTCGAATATCAGATTGTTTAGAATGTTATATAAATAACATGATGGGAAATCGTTTTAACATTTAAATTTTTTTCTTCAAGTTTTTTCTATGGTATCTAGACCGGCAAGTTAATAATAGTGTGATTTTGGCTGCAAATTTATAGCTATAAATTACGAAAAAACTTTCCCTGACTTATTTACTGATATTATATTTAAGATAAATTTCTGGTTTATGAATACTCTACAGCCACAAAACATCAACAAAACAAACACAAAATTATCTTATTTTCACTTATTTTTTTTCTATTTTTTCATTTTTAAATAATACCCTCATTACTCTCTTAAAGAATGAAAGTAAAAAAAATATTAATCTCTCCCTCTTAGTTATCTTGAGTCTCTCATCCAATATAATCTAAGCTATCCTGAGCATCAATTACAATTAAGTATAGTTACACCATCACAGTTTTAAGCGTATTTTAAGTATCTTATATTAACTATAGTTTTACAGGCACTTGTCACATTGTCGTAAATAATAAGATTCGATGGAAATTAGGTACCTTATTATCTAAACCTCGGCCTACTTCAGCTAGGGAAATTGTGTTAAGATGAACGAACAAAATGTTCGTTTTAACAATTGTAACAATTGAAAATCCCATAAAAATTATTATAAGCTAAACTACACTGTCTGTGTCACACACACACACACACACACAAGCGGGCGCGTGCGTGTGTCTGTGTGTTAACTTTACTTTTTGCAGGTTCACACTTCTTTTCAATTTCAATTTAGTTACATAATAAAATTTGTAAGTAAATGATAGTAAAATCAATTAGCAAGTGTTATTAATGTGTGGGGTATATAAGGTTGAGTGTGGCTATATTTAAAATTAAAGTTTGTGTAATATATTGGTGAAATAAATGAAGATTTCTTGTATTTACGCGAATACTTACTACACATTTTAAATAAAACGATTTTAGGATTTTATCGCGTTTTTAATTAGTCAAAAATAAAATAAATAAAGTTAAAGTAGGGCCAATGTTCATAACACATTGCAGAAATGTAATGTATATTATTTTTAATTGTTTATATCTTTAGTATGTTTATCATATTTTACTTCGACTACAAGTTTATTGCCATCAAAATTGTATGTAATTTAGCGTTATGGAGTTTTTTCAATATTTTCTTCTCTTTGGCTTATTTGTAGAAGCTTCCGTCGAGTGATCACTAAAGGTTTTTATTTCTTTCTAAAACAATCACATTCTAAAAACTTATACGTGCTACTAAATTTATTCTACTTTTCTTATCTGAGGGCTTTTGTACATTACCATTACGTTGTCTTTTGTAATTTCGCTAAAAGGGACCAAGTAAAATCACGCGTCACATTTCTATGTTAATTGTTATTTTGTTCATGGACTTTCACGTGCTGAATTAAACAAAAAGGTGGTACGGTAAGTAGACCCTTGAGGTAAAATATTTTGTCGGAAACTTGTAGGTATAGGTATGTTTATATTCATACGTACAGAACTCTTTAATGCCTTTGACTTCCATGCGCATGTATTATAAGAAATATTAAAATCTCTGAACAGTTCGGGCGTTGGTTTAGTTTAAGAATATCAATAGATGTTATATTAGAATGTAAAAAAAAAAACAAAAATCTTTTATAACTTTATTTTAGATACCAATCGGTAAAATTCAACTACGTGACATAATTGAGTGGACTCCTCGGCCATGTCATGTAGTCTTCTTTTCCGATTCGCGATTGCAGTACCTACGTTGGTACTTAGGTACGGCAATCGCGAGTTACAATGTTTTTTCTTTATTTGAACATATTTCCAATACTGGGATGGACAGAGGTCTAGAAGTACTTTCTACCCAACTTTGATCTCAGATATTTGGGAGAATAGTGTTTTTTGGTCTGAGCTTTGCCATTTTTAAGACTATCCTTTCAGTTAATCCTAATTACCGCCACGGAAAAAACCGGTGTGGTAAATGCTTAAGCTTGTAGTAGCCTTAATGTAATGTATGTAGCCTTAATGCTGTAACTAAACTAGGAAAGCAGTTTCAACGAGCCAAGGGTTACTGCTTACTAATTTTCTTATGCAGTATCACAGAAGTAATCCTTTAAAGAAACAAAGCTGGGCAGGGAGGGATCCCCAGGTGGCAGTACCAATGAGTTTTTTCAAAAAACTTATGTACGAATTTGATCGTTGGCTTGGACATGAAGATGACGACGGGCTCACCACCTGTCACGTTGTCCCGAAAATATCTTCGGTAGAAGGTGGGTCAAAGGGACTTAATTGTCTAGACTTGACCTCTGTCTACCCCTGTATTGGGAATTGCGTGAAGATATTTTTTTATTTAATTTTTTAAATATAAAAGGTATATGTTACCTGGTACGAAGAGAAGAAGAGCACCACCCTCCCTCCCACAGATGCGTGCACTAAGTCCACTGTAGGCACCACCACCACTACACACAAACCAGGTAACATATAGCACCAACGAAAACGCGACACGTGTTTCGCCTCAAAACAAGGCATTATCAAGCGAGTAGACTCTACGATGTGCGATCGCAGAGAGATGAGAGATCGCAAGACTCTGCGCCCGCAGAATCAAGCCTGGTTTGAGTGTAGTGGTGGTGGTGCATACAGTGGAATTAGTGCACGCATCTGTGGGAGAGAGGGTGGTGCTCTTCTTCTCTTCGGACCAGGTAGCATATACCTTTTTATATTTGCATGCGGAATGTTGCGAAGTAACTTTTTCAATAACTACCTTACAATGAATTTCCGCAAAGTAACGCCTCTGTCAATTAACTATCATATACTAAATAATTTCGGTGGAAGGTCGAAGGAACTGGATTGTTTAGACCTCTGTCCACCTCAGTGTTGAGAAAATGCGTGAAGATATAAAAAATACTCTGGTCGAGCAGATTACACTGTTATTAATATACATTAAGAGCTTGTCTAAAAAATATTACTTGTCTCAATCACTTGGACAGTGCTAGGAGATTACAAACTTGCTTAACTCCGTATCAATATATAAAATAAAATAAATAAATAAATATAAATAAATATCTTCACGCAATTCCCAATACAGGGGTAGACAGAGGTCAAGACTAGACACTTAAGTCCCTTTGACCCACCTTCCACCGAAGATATTTTCGGGACAACGTGACAGGTGGTGAACCCGTCGCCGCCTTTATGTCCAAGCCAACGATGTAATTCGTACATAGGTTTTAGAAAAACCCATTGGTACGAGCCCGCCACCTGGGGATCGAACTCGGGTCTCATGACTCCAAATTCCGACCACCCAACCACTCGGCTATCGTGACTTTTCAAAATCAATAATTATAAATAAATTTCTCAAAATCAATATATTGATTTTGAGAATATCTTATTTTGTATGTATAATATTTATGTGTAAATATGTATATGTATATATATATATATATATATATATATATATATATATATATATATATATATATATATATATATATATATATATATATATATATATACATATATATATATATATATAACAACATTAAAAATTAAAACTAAAATCTGTACAATATGGCGGCCTTATCGCTGCATAGCGATCTCTTCCAGGCAATCAAAGGCGTTAGGCTGCGTTACAGATACCTGGCAGGTGGTGCAGTAACCGGATAAAATATATATATATATATATATATATATATATATATATATATATATATATATATATATATATATATATATATATATATATATATATATATATATATATATATATATATATATATATATATATATATATATATATATATATATATATATATATATATATATATATATATATATATATATATATATATATATATATATATATATATATATATATATATATATATATATATATATATATATATATATATATATATATATATATATATATATATATATATATATATATATATATTTATATATATATATATATATAACAACATTAAAAATTAAAAACTAAAAATCTACTTACAATATGGCGGCCTTATCGCTGCATAGCGATCTCTTCCAGGCAATCAAAGGCGTTAGGCTGCGTTACAGATACCTGGCAGGTGGTGCAGTAACCGGATAAAATATATTGTGTGTGTGTATAATAATAATAATAATAATAATAATAATAATAATAATAATAATAATAATAATAATAATAATAATAATAATAATAATAATAATAATATATATGTATATATATATATATATATATACATATATATATATATATATTTATATATATATATATATAATAACAATAATAATAATAATAATAATAATAATAATAATAATAATAATAATAATAATAATAATAATAATAATAATAATAATAATAATAATAATAATAATAATAATAATAATAATAATAATAATAATAATAATAATAATAATAATAATATATATATATATATGTATATATATATATATATATATGTATATATATATGTATATATATATATACATATATATATATACATATATATATATATATATGTATATGTATATATATATATACATATATATATATATATATATATATATATACATATATATATATATATATATATATATTTTGTCCGGTTGCTGCTACCGATAACGCAACTAACGCCGCTGATACCTGGGCGATAGGCTACGGGCCCTGATTTTCAGGCCTAATGTTGACTAAGTGGTGTACAATAAAAGTATTTTCATTCATTCATGCATTCATTCATATACTATTTATTTATTAATCAAAACTTTTGATTTAGTTAAGTGTTTCAATTCTGTATAATAAACCTAATTTAAAAGCAAAGGAAGGCATGATAACGTGCCTAGTTCTGTGCTTGATTAAATTTTAATGAAAATTTAATGGAATAAGTCGAAAGGAGAGCCTGTGCGTCTTAAATATGGGATATTCATATTCATTTGCTGAAATATTATTACATTTACAACGAAACCAATGTTAACTAAACGAAAAACAAAAACGTCATTACCATATAACGTACTATGACGAATCTTTACAAAATGTCGCCGCTAAAATGTATTAAAAAGAAATTCTCTAGAAATTTACTTACATGTAATACTTCCAACTTTTTAAACCAACTAAACCTATTCGATAAGTTAAAACCCAGTCAGTGCTGCTGGAAGAACAAAATAACGGGCAGTTCTTGGTTAAAAAACAAAGGCCACATCTTCTTCTTTACACCCTATCAAGAGTCCACTGCTGAACATAGGCCTCCCCTAAAGCTTTCCACGAAGAACGGTGCCCAGCCACCGGCATCCAATCTCGACACCACCAACATTTTGCAATTCGTCACTCCATCTCGTGGGGGTCGTCACCTCCGGTTATATACGAGAACCTACGAGTACGAACCTAGGCCACATCAACTACGTCAAATTGTCATGAGAAATTCTTTACAACACTTATAATTGTTATGTTTCTAACAATAAAACCTTAATTAGGGCAATAAAAGTTAACATAACGTTGGTGTAGCATACTTATTATATATTAATATATAAATTAAAGAAAACTACAAAAAAAAATTCATTACGTTGTAAACAATCTAAGAAAACATCCTTAATTAACCAGTTGGTGATTTTTCTAAATTCAAATCCCTGTGATGAACGAAACATCATTATAAAGTTACAAAGTTTTTACTGCGTCGCGCGCAACCAAGAACTTTACAGCTCAAACGTTCCATTACCGTGAATCTCATGAGTTATTATCTTAACGACTTGAAACTGTCATGAAGGAATCACGATAAAATTACAACTCAAATAAATTTTAAATACCAATGCGAATAATTATATGAAATTGTAACGTATCGACTGGAAGAGGTGACTAAGGGCCTTAAAACCATAGCGGCAATCGCCAAATGACGTAGTAACAATCTTTAGAGATAAATAAATGATAAATAAATAAATATATAAATATCTTCACGCAATTCCCAATACAGGGGTAGACAGAGGTCAAGTCTAGACAATTAAGTCCCTTTGACCCACCTTCCACCGAGATATTTTCGGGACAACGTGACAGGTGGTGAGCCCGTCGCCGCCTTTATGTCCAAGCCAACGATGAAATTCGTACATAAGTTTTGAAAACTCATTGGTACTGCCACCTGAGGATCGAACTCAGGTCTCTCGACTCGACATTCCGACCACCCAACAACTCGGCTATCGTGACTTAGACGATACAACGGCTTAGAGATAAATAAATGATAAATAAATAAATATATAAATATCTTCACGCAATTCCCAATACAGGGGTAGACAGAGGTCAAGTCTAGACAATTAAGTCCCTTTGACCCACCTTCCACCGAGATATTTTCGGGACAACGTGACAGGTGGTGAGCCCGTCGCCGCCTTTATGTCCAAGCCTTTGTTTCCAACTACCCCGTAAAACGCTATAGAATATAAAAGAAATTCAGAAGGTATCATCTTTCTCTCTTATTCAATGTAACTGTCACAGAGATAGATTGAGACGAAGTGGTTATATTCTCTTGGATAGAAATATGTACTTCGGTCTGTAATTAGACAACAGGGTTACCTATTTTATTCTAGTTAATAGTCTTAACTTATTAACGGTGTTGCCGTTTTGTAACGGTATCAGAATATTGCCACTCTCTTTCTTACCATGGGTGTAAGTGTAAGAGACGAATAAGGGAAACTGCCTTGAATAGCGTTATGGCAACCGATAGATGGCGGGATAGCCATCTCTAAAAATATCAGACCAAAATAATGAGTCTGAAGACGGGCAACACCGTCTGAGGTGCAAGTGGTCTGGTACTGCAATCGTTTGCCAAGCGTGAGCAATTATCTCTTAAATCCTCCTATGGGAGAAGCTTATTTCCTGTAGTGGACTTGAACAGGCCGATATGTATGTAGAGTTTAGCGTTACTTTGTAGAAACTTTATTATTACTGATACACTACATACTGTATAAAATAATATTGTAATAATATTACTAAAAATATATAGCATAACTCCGCATGGAAAAATAAATAAATGGCATATGCTACATAATCCAAGGAGAAGAAGATCACTAGAGCTCGCTCTTTTTGAAATAGTATACACATCTGTGGCAGGGAATGTGATAGTGATTGCTAATCCAAATCCTGGCAAACATGACGATCATATATAAATAAAGGCAAAAGCTGCCGCAATTAAGGTGATAAAATTGAACTTAAAAAATATTTGGATACCTACAATGTTAATTTAGTGCAGTAGCAATTCTTCACAAATATCGCAAAACTTTAGTACTCATGAACATAAATGTTGCTACGAAAAAATGTGAGCCCGTCGCCGCCTTTATGTATTATATGAACTGTTCAGAGCAAACTGAAAAGGTTTCATGACTTTTATCCAATACCTGATTTCGTATTAGCTCCTTATTGCCATTTCGTGACGGCACGCTATTTTAAGCGCTTTTCATCGCAATTTAAATGAACTCTAGGACTAATAAAATAAACTACGAAAACCTTAATCTAGGTTTTACGTTCTTCTAAAGATCGGAAATTATCCGAAGCACATAATTTTATTTTTAAATATCGAATACGAAATAAATATTAAGATTAAGTATACAATCCCTAGTGTAGTGTTGTGGATGTACAACATCCAGTAATCTTAACAAATAATCACTTAACGTGAGCCACATATAATTTGTTTTGTATACTCTTTGATATTCTCTCTGTGCTATCTTCAAAAGTTACTTACTATTTTACAAACTTTAACAACAAATTGAGTAACAGCGAATCGTAGTCATGTATTGCTAGTTTTAAATAAAAATTTCACCAAAGATATTTTTGAGACAACGAGACCAGTGAAAGGTAGACCACGTAATGTCTCATCTTTTTACGTCAAAGCCAACGATATAATTCGTACTTAAGTTTCTGAAAAAAGCACCCATTAATTTTTGACCTGCCTGGGGTTGAAATCAGATCTCTCGATTCAATTCCGCTATCCTAACCACTCGGCTATCGTGACTTTATATACATACACAAAATTTTTAAAAGTTTAATTTTGATAAGATAAACTGCCTGAGACATGGAGACAATGACATTTTTTTTAAATTATATGAATGGAACATTAATAACTTAATATAATTTCATACAATGAAGTCAACTAAACGATAATGGTAAAAAACAACTTAATTTTTACCGCGGCATTTATGATATTATCATAAAAGAAAACACGATTTATAGCAGGGGAAATATATGATAATCCCTAGCGGTTAGAGGGGCCATTGTAATATCCCACTACTTACGGTAGTTCAGTTTTGATTGCATGGTGGCTGTTCAATTTCTTCCATTTCTGATCGTTCCGGTCGATTATGACATACTTAGTCATCAAATAGTAATAGAAATACAAAAACAACGATTATGAAATGTTATAATATTATTTATGAGTCACGATGGTTTTCGGCGATTAAATTCTAATCAGGGACTCGGTTCTGCTTTCCTCGAGAGAAGCCAGTGTATTGTTGGCTTCACAATTAAGACCTGGAGCTTACAATGTGTCGTTGTCTCAAATAAAATCCAATATGAAAGGGAGAGGAAGATTAAATGTTACTTAAAAAATATTTACTTTTTTAATTTAAATCTTTTACATATTTTCCCATGTACTGAGATAGAGCTCCCACCGGTTTTTTTTATGATTTATATGGAAAAAAAATTGATTTAGTGATGGATTTGTAATTGGAATTTTTTCTCTTTGACAACAAACAGTCATACTTAAGGCAAATGATAAAGAAACAGGCTTATGTGTTTTACATAGACTGGTGTCCGACGTCAAGAAACCTATTTTGCCCCATACAGACTTATGTGAAAATATTTGCATGTAACTTATAATTGAAATTCTATTTTACCCTTAATCACAAAGAATAGTTGGTATGACATATCAATGTCATTTGTGTTTAAATTTATTTTAAATTAATTACCTTACTACATATGATAAAACACATAGCTTCAAAATTAGTTTAAGAGTTGCTAAATATCTGTTGAGAACTGGTTCATCAGTATTACAAAAGTTATAACTGTAATGAATTAACACTTCTGATCATAAATCTGTTTGTGGTGGACTTAGCTTTTGGTACAAATATATTTAAATATTTATTATTTATTATTAACTCTGGACGATACAAGGTTGTTTATTAGTTTGAATAAAACAGAATGATAGGTCAAAATCTTGTATGCATCTATTTCTCAGTACAAAGGAAATATATTTTTACCTTGGATTCTTTGTACGGTAAGAATTAATATGATTTCTATTAATTTAGGATGTGTGAAATTTTTTGGTTTTTTAATTCTATTTATGTGAACGTCATAATATGGACTCAAATAAAGGCAACCGCATAGTCTAATATTGACCATACAAATGCAAAATAAAGAATTTTGCGCGTCGGTCTATTTTCCAAAAACTCTTTCGTAACCCTATTTAAAAACCAAGCATTTTATATGATCGTTCCATTACTTTGTATCTATGTAGGTTGGACGATGGTTCTAATCATTAATTATTCTGAATAAGCATGGGACTCAGGCAATATAGAACCAGGTGTGTATAGTGATTGATAATTAGGTTAAGCTTATAGTGACAGTTAAAATAAAACATTTATTAGTGTTGAGAAAAGGTTAGATTTTTTCTAAACAGTACTTCATTAATGAATTGAGAATCCACTGTGAAGGCCACAGTCAGCTATTTTATTAATGATTCTAAAATCTTTATCGTCAGCACTTGAAGCGGTAACCGACTATTATGTGCGTAGATTTCCATGTCGTTTATAGCAGATGAAAGCAATGAATGAATGGCCGTCAGGAAGTCGGACCGATAACCTTTAATACATACGACATTCTGTTTCCTTATATAGAATCTATCCAACGTAAAGACTACGTGATATTCTCGATTCTCAAGCTTTTCTATAAAGAAGATCTTGTAGCTGATTTTTATCAAAGCCTTCGAGAAGTCTTGTTGTACACGACGATACTCTTGAACATTCTTATCCATAGCGTTAAATAAATAATCTCTGCTGAACGATAGCATAATATTGTATCAACGCTGTGTGATTTTCCCCAAAACCATATTGGTTTTACATTTTTGAAACACGTTGGAAGGTTAAATGCTTTCGGCAATTTTGATATCTTCTTTTACCTTTTTTTATCTCTTGCACTATGTGGGGTCCGGCTAGCATGTGTCTTCTTCTTCCACTCTCCTCTGTTTAAAAGTATTCGATAACAACCACCTCTTCTTTCACGTCCTCCATCTAGTTTTGAGTCTCCCCACGCACAGCTCTTCAAATCAGCCATTCATCTCTAACATTTTTGCCTATATTACATTCTTCCCTCCTCATTACATGCCGAACCATACTAACCATATTTATTTTCTCTGTATCTTTCTGGTGCTACTTTCAAGCTTCCCCTTAAGTACTCATTCTTTATGCGATCTTCTAATTCCTCCACTTAAATATAAACATTCTCATCTGCAGCGTACAGTCTTCTCATCACATCACTTTCAATTTTACCCAACACTCCGGAATCCATACAACCACGACAGCGAATGGGTGTTTTTGTGAAACTTTGCCTTGTTAAGTTTAAAGAGGCATGCATGGATACCCAGATTGTTTAGAAAGGACCATCGCTATTTCATCCATCCCGCATTTATTCTATTCTTTGCATCCCGGTCGACATTGCGTGTTTTGGCTGATGGGTATGGGTCTTTATTCCGTTATTAATACTTTTTTCCGATTTTTGGGTATTGGTGGTGGTGCATATATTTGAGCACTTTCCGATATGCTGGTTGACGACGGTGTAAATGTATATGCTAGTGGTGCACAAGTTCTTTCGCGTTTTAGGCTAGAAAGGGGATGGATTCAGCGTGAGCCGTTGCGCTTTTTCTCTGTGTTTGTTTTTAATTCTTTGTAAATGAGTTCAAGAAATCAAAATGGTACTATTCTCAATTCTTACTATTATCGAATAAAGACTGGTGGGACTTGAGAGACTTGTTGTTGGGTCTGTTTTGGGTTTAGAACTTATCTCGATTACCATCAGTGATTGTTTTACCAGTAAAAGTCATTCTCTAGGTATATCACTTCAGTGCACTTCTTTTTATTTTAACGTGGGCCCATAGTGGGATTAGTTGATACACTACTTGGGTAGAATATTCATTGTATGTCTGTTGTGTTGTGAGCAAATTTCGTAATAAGGAAAAAGTATTATAATCTTGTAAATTACCATAGCCTTTCATTTTGTAGTTACTTTCTTTTCTATTTTAACTAGCTGTTTGGGCCTGTGTATGATTATTTGTTTATTAGATGACCCACAGTACGTGTGAATTTATATTTATTAACCAACATCGGATAAGACTTCATAAAGAACCGACGTCACATTATTTACATTATCAATGCTAGAATTTTTTGTCTGTCCAACCGATACATCCTTGCGTTTATTGGATTCGAAAATGGTTTTGAAAACGTGTTGGGTTTCGTGCTAGAATCAGTCAATCAGCAATAAATATCAATTGGTTTGGCGATGAGGATATTTCCTTTCATCTGGGTAAGTCTGCGGATTACATCGAAATGTATTGCCAAATATCAAATAAAATTTTGTTTATTCGATATAGCAGGCGGGTGAAGTCAAAAGATTAGATATATGCGCAAATTCGGATGTTAAAATAGCCAAATCATTGCTGTTTGTATGTAAATTCATAGAATCAATTCCATAATCCCGTAATACCGATGCCACATAAAGTCACGTTAAATGCTAATACCAAATAAGTCATCCATCCAAGAGAGTGATATTCGTCAGAGACGTTATTATTAAGGAATGTTTGTTCGCGCCTGCCAATTTGTATATGGCGCTATACATGCCACTATGTACGACACTTGAGCTAGGTGAAGAATTGCTATTGTTAACGCTGTGACGAGGCAATTGGCTCGAGTTGTTCAATGCCATCGGAAGGGCAGCTCGGTATGCAAGCGTGAGGGCGAGATGCATAACTGTAAGCTGTTGCCCACTCCTCCACGGTGACAACCCTGTGTTGGTAGACCGGTCTCCAGGAGTCCGGTATTCAGAATCTGAGAAACCAGCATCGTTCAACCATGTTTCAGTATACATACTGAGGGTCATAGTTATGCTTGAGAATGTTCGGTGAAAATTCAAGCGTTTGTGCACATAGTAACCCTCTTACGTTTGATTGTAAATGGACAGCGTTCATAAATCATTTTTGAGTAAAAATAACAAAAAAATCATTACATAATTTAATATATGGTAACTGATGCTCACAAAAACTTCCTTTTCAATGAAATGACTTTTTCCAATCTTTTGATTCTTTATCATATCGATTAGTACACCACGTAATTTCATTTCCACACTAGATGGTAAACACAAACAGGGCAAACAAAATACTTACACTGTTATAAAATGAAGGTGGTTGTAGTACTAATTTCTAAAATACTTGTTCTAATAATAAACAAATGGCGATAAAATATATTTTACACGGTATGAGATGCAAATGCAGAATGAGGGATTATGTTGAGAATAACTACGGTGGGAGGACACACACTACTTTAACCCTTCTAACGTTAACGTGTTAATATTATGTATCTCAAAAATACATGTATTATTTAAACTGTGGGGAACATATTACATAAAAATATAATAACTATTACAGTCATGATAACGTTTAAAAATAAAGAGACATGTTTTATATATTTAATTCTTATAACAAGAGCTTAGTAGTTTAATATTTATATAAAATATATAATGACGTTAATATATTTAAATATTAAATTAATAAGTCATGTTATTTTTAATTAAATCTTTCTCAAATTACCCATAATAGACTTAACAATTCTGACTTACCTGAACAAATGATACTGTTATCCTTTAACCCTTCCAGAATTTATAATTTTTTTCCTTGGCTACCATGCGGGTTTTACGATAAGATGTTGTTAATAATAGGTGTGGTCATTTACAAACACTTTGGTTTTGAAGACCCTTCCAGACCGAGATCAGCTGTTGTTGTTGTTGTTATACCTCAGCGGCTGCAGACAACCGCAGCTAGGCCCGGTCAACTTTTATTTTTATGCTGGGTGAATCACATTATTATGATGGGTATTACACTCGATTCTGGGTTTCTGCCAAATATTGTCACTACTCACTTGTTTGTTGAGACATCTTACATTTAAATAATCAGAATTTCAGCGACATTTCTATCGGCATTCCTACTTTAGTGGACACTGACTTGATTAGCATATACCGCAAGTTTTCATGGTACTTTAACGGAATTCTGAAATTTTCAGGGTTGTTGCTTCAACCATACTGTTCCATTACATTAATTTGTTGACCGATTTTACTTGTTAGCATTTGCCTCTATCTCTTCTTCTACCGAATTAATTTGCAACCATTTTTTTTTGTCTCAGGAATGACAGTTTCGCTATCTTGTTCTGTGCTGCATTCTTTGTGATTCTTTAATGACACAGTTTATTTGCTCCCTGCCAACTTGTTTGACATCTGCTGATAAATTAGATGATATCAAGTTGTTTTCTGGAGTAAACTCTTTAAAACAGCAACGAATTCAGGCTGAAATTCACACTTCGAAATGTTGACATTGTCTCCGGTGAAATCTGTTTCTTTGCTTGCGTTTACGCATAGTAATTTTGAGTGTTTCAATATGTTACTTTTAGATAAATCAGGTGCCGATCCTTTTCTTTTTAGTGTTCTTTGAAAATGTGTTGTAGAATGATTTTCAACGAAAGTCGTCATTTTTTACTTTTGAATTGCCTGGGTTCAATAAGTAAAGAAAATGATTAATGTGACGACCACTTAAGTTCACGCACGACGAACGGATTATACTAATCAAAGATAATACTCAATTCTTCTAATTCTATAACCCCTTTTATCATCAACTTATCTTAACAGCCACATGAAAAAGACCAAAACAAGAACACAACAAACAAGAACGATCCTGTACCATTTACCTCCATCAATAACAACAATATTGTGCAGGTTGTCGCTCCATCTTATACAGGTCGTCCCACACACTGCGTTTTGCCTGCACGGTTACCATTCTCTCGAAGATAGGTGACACCTCTGTTCTGATTGTCAGTTCTTCCGATAGCTTCGACTAATGCCGCTTCAGCGTTCTGATCCTTACAACAAATTCGATTACTAACAGTTTTCTGTGGATGACAACTTTGGGGAACTCCATCCGTACGAAAGAATATACCAAGCTATCTGGAATTTTTGTGCCTACTCAACGACAAATAATAGCATAGTTTTCGTACATTGTCAAGTTGGATTCATTGGTGACCTCTGGGTCGAAGTTGAAGATGAGTATCTATTAGCGATAAATTCTCAAAGAAATAATCCATTTAACTTTCATTGTGTATTAATTTTTCGTATTGTTGTTCGGCAAATACGTGCGCAAAAAACGTCAATCTCGGTCAAAACCATTTGGTCAAGTTATTCGATAATTTATATACTTAGGTTTTTATTTTGTTTTTACTAAGTTTTTAAAACACTGCAGAGATATCGAATACCTGTAATTTATTAATTGTTATTTAATTGTTTACAAAACAACGTTAAAAAACTAATTAATTACATTTATTACAACTTCTAATTAATAAGAATAACGTGTTAAAAGAATTTCTGATTTTACTTTATGATCAAGGATGTCTTATTCATTATATTCGTCTCTCCAAAGAAGTGTAATACAAGTGTGTGCCGAAATGAGACTTAAACATTTTCGCGCTCAACGGTTAAGGTGAAACATTCAACGTCGAAACGCAGCAACGTTCTTAGCAGTATGCAGGAAGTGAAACTGGCCACGACAATGCAGTTTGGTTAATAAGTGTTGCTAATATATTACAATTTTATTTCTGTAAATAAATTATTGAAAGTAAAAATAAACTAAAATATTATGCCAGAGCGGCAATAGCCTAATGGTTTAGGGTGCGGACTGCAGAAACATAGCAATCTCAGTTCAGGGCCCCTGCATTCATTATTGACGTAAACCAACTTCAGACACAAGCATTGCATGGTGGGTGGTTAAAAGGAATACTAGTAATGATAATGTGATTCCAGCATTTGCTAGTATTCTTTTTAAAAAGGTTTTAGCGCACGAGTAATTTATTTACTTTATTACGTATAATGTATTTTATAGATTTTTCACTAAACATTATTCGCCAGTATAAATATTATATTTTGGTCGCGTGTAAAACACGATGCACTTCACTTAATCACTCCTGTAGTATTAAGTATGGCGGATTATAAGTATTGAATTTTTGATGGGCGTTATAATTTTCAAGGTACAGGAGAAAGTACAGAACTATTATTCCTTATATATAGATTGTATTATTTTTTACTCCACGCATTTTTAAAGGGTTTTAGAACTTTCAAATAACGAAAATTACGTATGCATATTGCCATGAATAAGACACATAGAATAAATGTTCAAAATATCTAAACAAAAGACATAACTTTTGAAGGTGTTATTTTCCCTTTTTAGAACCGTTTTGCATATTATGTATACTGCACACGAAACATTAACATATTATTAAAACTTCATTCCATTTGAAGGTTCAACCTTGTGGGATCTAATTTAGGCATGAGATTGGGTATATTGTTTGTTATCATGACTAACCATTATCTCTCACAGGGCATGTAACAGGATAATTTCAATGTCCGAGGTTTCCGTTTAACGACTTGATGCAACCAGTACGTCCGTCTATAATAATAAATTTATGGTTATGATTAAAATGAATAAAACACATTCAGAGTATGCGTCAAATAAGTGACTATACGACCTACAAATAATCAAGATCTTTCATGATTTAAAATAAAATTTTCATTATTTGAAAAAAAGAAAATACAAAAAAATTTTTACCAGAGAAGTACCTGTGATAACCACGACTTCCAATACTACTCCATCTTTCTTGCTTTTTAAGGTACCAAATTTTAGAGCCTATCGTGACCATTAAATGCATTTCAGTTCTAAATTATGATCTTAATCTGATTAGTTACATTTCATAATATGGCACCAAACTCTCTTGCCATTTTGCAGTATGACAAAATCAAATAGTATTCTACGAAAACTTTACTACGTTTTTGTAATAATTTGTGAATCACGTAGCCAAAAGCCTGTATTCAATCGAATGGCATAATACTTTATCATTCTTTAGTTTATTACACACACGCATTAAGCATGTGTTTAAACATATGTTCATGAACTGTTTAACTTAATGTATACTTATTTGCTATTACTTAAAATGCGCAACTGAAAAAGGAATATATAAAGCTGGTCGAGGGCACTTGGCCACAAAGAGGTTAAGCGTAGAGTTTACGTTATTACGAGTAATGTGGTCTTTGCTCAATCCTAGAAAGTTAACACTGTATTTTCTTTTTAGATAACGTAGAAAAACATTTTAATAATTTTGTCTCAAATTTACACACAATTTCCCCCATATTTGGGTAGACAAAGATCTGGTGTGACGAGTGGTGACTCATATTTCTGAAACCCATTTACCGGAACAACGGCGACGAATGTGACTCTATCGTTGTCTTATGCATTAGTATCACTCTAGATGTCTAGAAATAAAATGTAAATGGTAATTAAAATTTTAGAATTTAGTTTTAATTGTTGAGAAATAACGTTTATAATACAAAATATATAAAAAATTATCTTCATGCCATTCTCAGTACACGTCATAGACTGAGGTCAGACAATTAAGTCATTTTAAAGTGGGTTTTCACCGAAGTCATTTTTGGAACAATGTGAAAGTTATGAGTCTGTTGCCTTCTTTATCTCCAAGCCAACGATTTAAATCGAAGACAAGTTTTAAAAAGCTACGTGGCTGACTTACCATCTTCTCTTAAATTCCGATCACCCAACCCGCTATCGTGATAACATAATTACAAAATAAAAAAAAACAAATGTTAAATGGATTACATTTAACTTTTTGATTTCACAAAAGCAGCTTTTAAACCATAGTTTACTTGCCTCAGATTAATTTTGTTGAAAATTCCAAGCTGTTCTTTTCATTACATTTATCTTCTGTGTGGCGAAATATAGTACGGTAGCACGCAAAGTTACCGCAATTAAACTAATGTCAGGATAACTATACCATATTTTAGTTTTAGTATTTTCCTAGACTTTTCCATGTCACATGATTTAAAACTGTTTAACTTATGCTGTCAAGGACACTTAGGCCTTTTCATTATTCGCAAACTTTTATAGCTAGCTATAAAATAGGATACATACATATATAACGGCGGATAATAATTTAATGCAGGATCTAGGCCTAGGGTCTATATCTAAAAAGAAAGGGTTTTCTCAAAGTGGAACGCTTGGCAAACGGATCCGGCGATCGTGGCTGCCAGACACCTTGCTGAGGTGCTGCTGCTGATTATCTCGGCTAATGATTGATGGGGTACTGGATGGTTATACTACTGGCAGTCAGCGGTACGAACTGTTATGGTACACTCTTATGAAACCCAGGAAGAAAGGAGGTGGAATATTGTACGCCGATATCCGTTATTCACGCATATTTATAACAAATTAATCGGTATTGTCGAAATTCACCTACTCAATACCTAACTAGGACAAGACTTATACTTGATGTCTGAAGTGGCCTTTGTCAGAAGAATCAACTATTCAAGCTTTCGCCTTCATGTTACTGAAAATTTTATGCATTTTAAATGACTTATTTCACGTTTATATTTAAAGATTTCTAAACACACTAAAGAAACAGACAGACAGAAAAGTATAGACTAAAACATATTAAATGTTTTAACATGTATTCCACTAAGCTCGAGGTGTACACATATAAATTTCAAGAAAATATTCAGTTTCTATGGATGGTAAAATGGAAAATGAAATTTCATATTAGTTCTACAAACACTATTACCTTCATTGATTAATAATGGTTATCTTAAACTTAATTGAAATTTGAATTTATTTAAAAATAAGTTTAATGATTCTGTAAAATAGACCATATGTATGTTTTATTTTATGGTTGCTTTGATTATTATATGTATGGCTAGATTATATTTATGTATTTAGTGTCATACATATCTATGTTAAGCTTTATGTTCAAGTAGTACTGTTGTCATCATACTGTCCATGCCTTCCTCCAAGGGATTGAACTTTGGTCTTCTGATTCAAAATCCAATTACTATACAGTTATTGCGGCTGTTATGTCTATGGCGTTATGTATGTTAATTAAAAATAGGAACGAATGTTTTAAAAGCTCCAAAGTTTGTGCTAAGCTAAGCTTACATACATACATAACAGCTTCTGAAGTCCACTACAGGACATAGGCCTCTCCCATAGGGAGGATTTGCCATAATCGCCACGTTTGGCAAGCGCATCGGCGATCGCTGTAGCAGACACTCGCACCCTTCAGGCTGTTTCCTTGAATGCACTCTCATGCGACAGCTACGGAAGAAATTGGCATTCTCTGGGTACCACACACGGTAGTAAGTTTAATTACCATAAATAATATTCTCTTCATCAATATTATATCTCAAGATGAAATTCACCAGCTTCATAGTCATTTCAAATCTCTTTTCGAGATGCAATCTATCTAAGGAATAGTAGGGATTAATTTTACTACGATACGAAAAAAGGAAACTAATTTATTTCATCGTGTAACAAGGCTCTTTCAGTAATAAAATAAGACAACATTAATTGAATGAAATTAATTCTTACGCTTGTTGAATTAATTGATGTTTAATGTTTTTGTTAACTAATATTGCAAAAAAAAATATGATAGTTCAGACATGAGAAACCTAACCTATAAGTGAACTCAAGAAGTTATTTAGGTAAATATTTATGAATTCGATTGCACTACTTGCATTCTGAGCCGCACGGAGGCAAGAACAGGCGATGTTTAGCTCCTCTCCATTGCCACATGTTGGCGAGCCGGATTTTAAAAGTGGGAGAGCCACGCATCAGCTTTTGTTGTTGCATGAACGGGTCGACCGAAATGCCGACTCACAGAATACCGGCGTGAAGTAGAAGTCCAACAAATTTCTGCATTTCGTCTGGTGAGTGCAAAGGAAGTACCACGACCTCACAGAATACCGGCGTGAAGTAGAAGTCTAAAAAACTTCTGTGTTTCGTGTGCAGGTAAGGCCCCACCACACCCTCGTCCCCAATTCTTTAGGGAGTGAGGGCACTCTAAGGCCGGCAATGCATCTGCTATGCCTCTGGTGTGCAGTCATGGGCAGCGGTAATAACTTACTATAACGTGAGCCACCTGCTCGTTTGCCTCCCTTTTCTATAAAAAGAACCCTGGGAACGCTTTCGCACACATTTACGACTCAATAACATCGCTCTAAGAACTTCTCGGAGAGAACGCGTATCATCTCAACCTCGTGGGGCTGAGAAAGTAAGCTTAAGCGAGCACCTGTTGCCCATCACCTCAAGGAAATCTGAATTTTATTTTCGCTCCCACATTTCGGGGGCGGAGGCCAGGGAGGGAAATGAATTAAAATACTGACATTCCTCTCCTTCCACTGCCCTACGGTAATCACTGTACCAGTTTACTATATTAGCCTATCCAGAGTCGAGGAGGATAGGGAAAATGGTCAATCACCAATGCCAAACTCGTCTTCAACTGCGACGCTGTTTCGGCTGGGAAGAACAAATGGAAAGAAAATCAAATTCAATAAACTTGAGCAATTAAATAACACTATAACTTTGGTCTGGCGCTACAATGTTATTCCGTTTTGTACTAGCGGTCCTGCGTTTTATAAACAAATTGCAACGCATAGTCGCTTATAAACAATGTTTAAACATAATTTCTGTTAATCACGTGCAATTCACAAACACTAGAAAGAGGAATTTTTTAGAGTAGATTCGAGGAGAAGCCACTCGACACCAAAGGGTTGGCACAGAGGTTTGGCGCAAACCAACATTTTGTTATTAATATTAATGACTGGCGCCTTAGCGGGTCTGCACAGATTTCACGTTATATAATATTTTCTAGTAATATCTCCACGACTTAACTTTGTTGGTTCGCTCAATTTTGAAAGTTATCATATTACTTTTTAAATTAGTATTTTTTAGATCTAAGCGCAATCTCCCAATAGGTAAGTTAAGTCTCTTTACAACAGTCTTTTTTGACCTGTCCAACAGAAGCTTATTTGGATATGTGACAGCTGGTGAACATATCTGTTATAAGTTTAAAACTAACATCAAATTTTACTTATACATAAATAAATATCATATTTATCACACAGATATTTATACCTAGTGGGTAACATTATTACCACCCTTAGCTCCGAAGGCAGTGTCATTACCAACTAGGGTATCGTGTTATACTGTGAAGGTGGCATACACATTATTCTTATTTAAAAGTTTAAAGGCGATATCAAAAGTTTACCAACTCGAAACTCTTTGAACTAGACAGACAGTTATTTTATACAAAATAAAGTACAGTCATGTAATGGTGAAATCTGGCTATGTCAGAAGATGAGAACAAATTGACTGCAGTGAAATACAATTTCTACAGTTCGGCATTCGCCTATCCGACCGTTAAGAGAACAAAGAGCGTGCTAAAAGAGCTTATCACTAAAATATGGACGATAGAATGTAAAGGAAATATAGTTCAGGCATATTGGACAAATGAGTAAAGAACGATTGGTGAATAAAAAACTGTTAAGTGAAAAAGAAATGGAGTCTACCGAGACTCACGTTTGAAGACCATTTTAACTAATGCTTGAAGATATGAAAGTGCCCTATACTAACTTACTTCACGTGCTGTAAAAATCTACAACCTGAAAGAACACAAGCTCATCAAAATGCCTTGCCTTAAGTAGAATTTGTCAAAATCAACACGCTTGGAAAGTGGATTACCGATCGCAGTACCATACAACTCGTACAGATAGTGTAGTTGTTGTAACTATATAACTACCATACTATTTAAATAGCTATACTCGTATATACCTAGTCAGGTCATAATTTCTGTCACATGTTTAATCTAAAATAATTAAAACAAGTTTATTCATTATGTAACTAGTTTATTCATTATATACCAAAATGAACTTAACAAAACATAGATTCCTATGACCTCCGTGATTTTGAATACAGGCCTTCAATCTGTGCGTGATCTATCCTTGCACGAACGTGGTCCATGTCAATATCGGCGGCTGCCTTAATCAAGGATGTCTTGAGTGACTCCAAATTGGGATGAGGCTTTGAGCACGCCTTTTCCTCCAAGTGTTGCCATATCTTGTAATCTAACGGATTGAAATCTGGACTGAAGGAGGCCAGTCTTCGTGCCCGATGAAGTCGATTTCACGCGCCGCCAGCCAGTCTTGTGTGCTCTTCACTTCCTTGAGCTGGCGCCGAATCTTGTTGGAATACCCAGTGCCTGTTATTGAACATGGTATGAGAAACATATTCCACAAGGTTCATCAGGACTGTATTATGATACAGCACCGTTCCTGCAGAAATGTACCTCCCAAACTGTGGAAACTCCCAACCATACCATGAGCGAGGATGGAAATGACCTCGTTGAACACGCGGAATACGGTTGCTCGCTTCTTCACTACTGTGTGCGTACACCTTATCATTTTGTTTGTTGTAGCTCTGTGCTACGGTAAAATTGAATCATCCGAAAAAGAATTTTGAAATTTTTTTTTCCCGCGTACCGCTTAAACAAAGCGCGGCATCTAATCAGTCTCAGGTGCATTAGACTAGCAATCAAACAATGTCCTGTTTTTCTTCGATATGCCCGAAGCCCTAAGTCTTAATTTAACACCCTTTTCACCGTGGTTCTGCTTAACCCCATCTAAAGGGCCAACAGTTTCTGCTTACGTTTGGGATTTTTTTGAATTCGCGCCTTCACAGCTTTTATCACTGCTGGAGTCCTAACAGACCGAGGGCGACCACTTCTTGACCTGTCATCTACACTAGAGTCCTCATTGTATCATTTGATGGTACGATAAACGAATCTTTTGGTTATATTCAAATTTTTCAGTATGTCAAAAACTTGAATTGGCGCGTAACCGCAACGATGCAAGGCAATAACTTCAACACGGTCTTCTTTAAGCGTCCACTCCATATTTAAAAATGAGTAAAATTCTAAAAAGTATGTAGTTTTATTTTCATGATCAATTCGAAATTCGAATTCAATAAACTTTTTTGTAGCCAGCATTCTAAAAGAAAAGTTTTTACTGTGTGACAATACTTATAACCTGACTGTGTATATACAAGTTTATTTAATCCATTATATAATGATCCAAGTAAATAATAAGTTGAATTGGATGTTTTTTCAGCCTAGGAATAATTAATGTTTCTATTAGTAAGCAATGTAAGTAAATATTTTGATGATTTAGTAAAAAACGCCATTCCAGTACAGTTGCAGACAGAGGTCTAGTCAAGACAATTAAGTCCCTTTAGTTTTACGTGATTATTAGTCTTTTAAAAAACCCATTGGTACGAGCGGACCACCTGGGTATCGAACTCGGGTCTCCTGACATGAAATCCGATCACCAAACCACTCGGCTATCGTGACTTTATGTGATTATTCAGTGATTAATATTTTTACCGTAACAGATATTGAAATCGGCCTTAATATTACCGCGCTTGCATACAATTTACTAAATTAAAATAATTAAATACTATCACGGCTTATCATATTAATCACTTGTTACTTTAATCTATCTGGTATAGTGTTTGTATTAATTTACATATTGAAATTTTGAAAAGTACTTAAACTGTAACACAGTCTGTTTTACACTTCAGTATTGAGTTGGTACATACATCGATGGGGACAAAATCACTAACATTGCTCTGATTGCAAAGTAAGATGCTATAGCACTTGTACACACACACACACACACACACACAGATCTGAGAAAATGTGGTTTGCTACATTGACCCGTCCCTGAATTGAACCCGGGACTTCAGAGCTACCGTCGCCTTGAAATCGGTGCCAGCGCCTCTCATCTACGGAGGTCGTTGATCTCGGAGATTTTCCTTTGTGTAGAGCTCATCCTGAAAAATAAATCAACCAAGAAAATACTATCATATAGAAATCTCATTCAAACTAATCCAACATATGTGATCTCGACTCGACCAGGATACGGCAGAGTAGTTCCTTCAAATGAACCTTGCAAGATTTGACTGCAAACAATCTAAATGACAAAAAGAAAACTTTGTAAGATAAAAAAAAACTTGTAATAAACAGAAATTTTTCTTCAGTAAAATAAACGTCAACATTAACTAAAAATGAAGTCTTACTTTTAGAAAGAAAAGCCCTCGTAAAAAAAAATCCCTCTTTTCTTCTAATAGAGTACTTTCCGGCGGGGACAGGCCTCTTTCTTCGTTGGTTTTAGTATCGAACAAATATATTTTTAAATATTTTATTTACTTACTTTTACTCTATTAGTAGACCAGGTACATATGATTTTAGAATATACTGCATCGTTCCTTCCCGTAGGTGTCCCTAAGAGAAAAGCCTAGTGGGTAAACCTTGTCCTGCGTCTTTGTTATTTATTACGAAATGATCATACCAGGCCGAGTGGTTGGGTAGTCAGAATTTCGAGTCGAGAGACCCGAGTTCGATCCGATCGATCGAGGCTTGGACATAAAGACGGGGACGGGCTCACCACCTGTCACGTTGTCCCGAAAATATCTTCGGTGGAAGGTGGGTCGAAGGGACTTAATTGTCTAGACTAGACCTCTGTCTACCCCTGTATTGGGAATTACGTGAAGATATTATTATTTAAATAGAAGATATTTTATTTATTATTTAAATTATGTTACATCCAAGTTAACTTTTTGTAGTGAATTATTTTTCAAGTTACCTTTTCGGATAGGTATATATCCCCATATTGCAAGAAATTCTGCAAATAAACGAGCGCAATACTACTACAAAGCTTGACCGCACTACAAGGAATTAAAAAGCGAGAAGGATCTACATTATACGGAGACGAACTTTTGAAGTCTTCGATCTATTTTTTTACGGTATCGCCAGCGCTTAGGTCCCTGGCTTGGTTTCCGGACGGGCCAATGTAGAAATTTTTTTTCTATATTGTCCCTACATTGTCTCGATTCTAGATGCTTGTGGTACCTTCGTTGTGTATTTTGGGATTAGAGCAATGTTTGTATGTGATGTTGTCCCCATATATGTACTTATTTAATCTATTTTTATATTCACAAATCATCAAATGCCCTAAACATTTTTATAATATCACTCACAGTGCAAATTTTTTTATTCGTTTTACGTCTCTATTCAAGTGAATTTTCAACTAGATTGCAATCACTGCGCTTTGAAATTCAAATAGCCTGAAAATATTCTAATGACTGCTTGGTCGCGGAGACTCTTATTCGGAGTTGAAATCAGAAAATATCATGCCATTCCAGCAGTAAGTCTTGAAATCTGAGTAAACTGACGCTTCTTCACTGTGTGTCCAGGGATGTCAAGATGTGCAGCGTATGCATTAAAAAAAAAATATAACTCAAACATTTCCATAAATATGGTACACTTCCCAAAGACAATTTAGGGATCGTAAATGTAGTACCTTCAGTCCCTACCTTAGTTACTTGTTTCAATTACGAGTACATTCTTCACTGTATACTAACATCAATCAACTACTTGAGGTTATTTTTACCATTTATTCATCGATATAAGTCACATTAATATAAGTACATTCATAGAATTTTTTTTTCAATTTACCACTGTTTCGTAATAAGATTTGTTTCGTAAGAAACATAGGCGATACTCAGTAGAAATTCTCTTTATACATAAATATGCAGTTACAAATATAGTGACAACATCACATCTATTGTTCTGGTTTAAAAGTAAGTATTTGTGTTATAGAATCGGAAAGAATAAAGGTACCGCAAACATCCAGACCTGAGAACTTACTGATTACGTCCAACCCCTAACGGGGCTGGCTTCAGAGAGAGCAGATCGCTAAGTATCACGATCCTTACATACCTCTAGTGTGTACTGTGGACCTACCTCTCTTCAAGAAATTTTATCACAGGGTCTTCGAACGTTAGTCTCGGCACCTTTTAACGTTAACTTTTGCGCTATGTATTTTCTTCACAATTCGGTCTTCACTCATTCGCTCAACGTGCCCAAGCTATCGAAGTACGCCCTTATCAATTATAGTGATAATATCATCAGGTGGCGAGCTTGTCGCCGACTTAATGTCTAAGCCAACAATACGAATCGAATAAACGTTTTGAAAAAAATATTGGTACGAGCCTGTCACCTGGGGATCGAACACGGATCTCTTGACTCGTAGTCCAATCACCCAACCATTAGGCGGTCGTGACTTTACGTGTTTTCATTTGAGATTTTTGAGTATATTGTAAATACATAATTTAGAGCGTTAAGGCAAAAGAATATACGACTCCACATACGCTCCCAGTCCCACACCCGCTCCCCCTCATGTTTCCCCTCCCCCTCCCGAAGCCGGAACCTCAGAGTTGGCGAC
>JAGSMR010000543.1:0-7500 GCA_029286605.1 Sericinus montela | reverse complement strand
GCATACAGATGGTACGAACAATTAATATTAGAAGTGATAAAATTTATAAAAATTGAGAAGATAATGGAGAAAGTATAATGCCTTGCGGAACGCCACAACCTAGTCCCGCCCATTGAGAGGTCTTTGTCCCATATAGACCGATTGCTGACGTCCGCGAAGATAAGAAGATAACCACTCCAATACCGTGGAAGGAATTTAAAGTTAGAAAAAATTGCAAGAAGGATATCATGGTCGACTGTGTTAAAAGCATTCGAAAAGTCCACAAGCACCATAACTGTAACTTTCTCCATACCCTCACGAATATCATCAGTGATTTTAAGTAGTGCAGTTGTGGTGCTGTGGCCAGGACGAAACCCAGACTGAAAGTTACTCAGTAGGTTATGTTCATATACAAATTTGAAATTTGCTTATGTACACAGGCTTCCAAAATTTTAGAGAGAAATGGCAATATTGAAATAGGACGGAATACTTTCGCTTTCTGTAATCTTAATGCCTACATTCTCGTAAAATTTTATCTGAGTTGAATACGTGTACTATTTTACTTAGTATGTAGTAAGGAGCACTACGCTTAAATGGAAGTGAATCTAGTCTGTTATCAAAATGTCGTTTGTAACGCCACCGGCGATGGAACTAAATGCATTTACTCACTAAGCTATGAGTAATACAACTACGCAGCTTTCAAGCTTCGATGAATACGCAAAAGCAAGGGTATTCTACAACATTTATTCTTCACAGATATCGCTAATGAGTAAAGTTTGTTATTGAATAGTAATTATTTAATAACAAACTTTACTCATTTCCAATGTTATACTATTCCGCATGCAATAAATTAATCATATTAGGCATATGTTATCTGGTTCGAAGAGAAAAGAAGAAGTGCACCATAGATGAAATCCCTCTCCATAGATGCATTCACTAATTCTACTGGATGCATCCATACCACTACACTCGAAACCAGGAACCCATACCAAGGCATAGTTTCATTCATTCATTTATTCATTTCATTCGCCTCAAAACAAGGCATTGTCAAGCTTGTAGACTACAGATGAGCGACCACAGATTCGAGTTTGACTTGAGACGAGTTTGTTTTCTCTTCAGTCCATGTAACAAATTACTTTCGCTTTCTGTAATCTTAATGCCTACATTCTCGTAAAATTTTATCTGAGTTGAATACGTGTACTATTTTAAATTTTTCCAGTAGCTTTTCACCATTAGATGCAGCGTTCCTAAAACCATGTCATAAAAAGTCAATAAAATTTTAAATTCTCAGTACCCTTAAAAGCTTTGAAAGGTACTCAGAATAAAATATTTTTCTTTCCGTCGTAATTTAAATCATCAAGAGGCATTTCTTAAACCTAAGGACATAGATAATTTCTTAATACAAAATGTGATGTTTATTACATTAGTTCTTCTTAGAAACCTTTTTATACGTTAGAAATCACTTGAAATATTTGTACTCGCCTTCTTGACGGCAAAAATTAGGTAAGTTCGGAGTTTTACCGACTTGTCGGAGTTTAGTCTATGTGTTCTCATAAGTGAACGCATCTTCTCCCTGGTCTACCATCTCGGCCCCCAATCCCAAGTATACAATGGACTCCCTGATTACTACTGTAAGGCTAAAAGACTAGTTGAGAGTTTTACGATATCGGATTTTAGGATATTAACATTGATACCTACAACATATAGTCCACGGAAAGTAGGTAGAGCAGGGACTGGCGCATCGTAATACTACCCCCTAAAATACTTCTCTACCCCCGCGTTCCCATGGCGGCCACATCGGGGATGCAGCCCTAAGGTAAGATAATTTTTTATTACTTTTTTTCTTTTTTTTTTTATAAATTAATTATAAAATTATTACTTAAAATTCCTTTTATATCCTTATTTAAAAGTCACGATAGCCGAGTTGTTGGGTGGTCGGAATTTCGAGTCGAGAGACCCAAGTTCGATCGCTAGGTGGCAGTACCAATGAGTTTTTCAAAAACCCATGGTCGAATTTCGTCGCTGGCTTGGACATAAAAGACGGCGACGGGCTCAATACCTGTCACGTTGTCCCGAAAATATCTTCGGTTGAAGGTGGGTCAAAGGGACTTAATTGTCTAGACTTGACCTCTGTCTACCCCTATAATGGGAATTGCGTGAAGATATATTTCCTTTTTTATATTTCCTCAACCATTGCGACTTCACTTCTAAGATAAGCTAGCAACCTACATTGTCTAAGAAAGCGCATCCAGATGAGAACGAGTCTTTTACCACTTTTATCAACCACCTTGGAAGGGCCATCCCTGCAGTTCCCTCCTGTTTCCCCGTAGCCACGGTCATTAAATCCAACATCACTCAAAGGCCGGGCACTGTTCGAAAGACACGGATGACAACCTCTAACAATCCCCATAAGTAGGAGTAATAAAGTTGAATGAATGAATGAATGAATGAATGATAGATTTATTCATTAACACAGACATAAAATACAAAGGCATAAAATACAAAATACAGAAATAGTAAAAAAAAGTACACATATATGAAAAGAAACTAAATAAAAGCATGTCGACTAACAATAACAAATACCCGTGTCGTGCCAAATGAAACGGTACTGTCTTAGCATAATGTCGCGATATAAACCGCAACGCTGATTTTCAGCCAGTACCTACCTAATTGCGCGACGTATCCCGTAAAGAAGTGAAGGAACCACAATATTATTAAATTACATTTTTACATTACAAGTTTTAATCAAAAAGGACGCTATACAAATTAACAGAGCCTGCTAAGTGTACAATATAAAATATACATATTGATCAATTTACACAGTGAAGTCGTTGTAATTTATATTTTGTATATACAAATTGGAAAAGGGAGACAAAAAATCTTTAACTTATGTTTACTTAACCTAGCTTTTGCAAAACTAACAGATGTTGTCGAAGTAATTTTTTTAACAAAAATTTGCTTTTTGCTTCGCGAATAGGAGGCGGTATATCATTCCAGCATTTAGAGGCACTAAACCGAAAACTGCATCTAAATGCAGCAGACTTATGTTTGGGGTTAGATAAAATTTGGGAACAACTCCTGATTGTGTAATGGTGCTGAGAGTATCGCCATGTGAGTTTTTTGTGAAGATATTCAGGGTTACCAGTCCGTATGATTCCGAATAGCATAGTGTCATAAAACAATTTTATGCGGTGCTGCATATTGAGCATGTTGCTATTGATCAGGTAAGGTGTAACATGCGAGCGACTTGGAATGAAGAAACAAAATCGAATACACGCATTTTGGATCCGCTGAATATGTCTGTGGGATTGTTTTAAAATACAAGGTCCGTACACAGGCAAACAATAGTTCAATTTTGACAAAATTAGTGATTCGCAAAGCCGTATCCGCAGATTAACACTCAAGAACTTTTGCATCCGATAGAGGACCTTAAGCCTATAGAAGCAGGAGCATACTAATTCCAACATGTGACTCTCAAAATGTAGGTAGTTGTCCATAAGAAGGCCTTAGTTTCGGGCTGAATGTCGACGCACTCTCTAAGGTGTTTCCTTCAATGACAACTTTGGGTTTCATATTCTTAATTTTTTCAAACTGTGTACGTGACCCCAGGTTGTTTGTAAAAATATTCGCAGGCCTATATTTTGCTGTAAAATTGAGTCACATTATAATAATAAAGATTTTTCAAACAAAACAAAAGTATTAGCATTTATTACCACATTATTGCTACCATATTCTCTTTGAGAATAATTTAATTAAACATTCAGAGGTATCTTGATAACATCGTGACAGATTACTAAAACACAACAGAACCTAACTGGGCGCATATTATCTATGCACAGAGAACTTGCATATACATTCATAAAATACACACATAACGACCTGCTAAAGTCCACTGCAGGACATAGGCCTCTCCCATAAGGAGGATTTGTCATAATCGCCACGCTTGGCAAATGGATTGGCGATCGCAATACCAGACCAGACGACACGGACGCTGCTGACCATCTTCAGTACAATTATTTTGGTCTGATATTATTTAGATATGGTAATCCCACCATCTATCGCTTACCATAATGATATTCAAGGCTGTTTCCCTTAGTCGCCTCTTACGACACCTACGGGAAGAAAGGGAGTGCCAATATTCGTACGCCGTTACCACACGGTCCCCTATACTACACTACACTAGACAATAATTACAAAAATGTCATAATGTTTAATACCACTTTAGTCATTTTGGTAAGTGTAATAAAATAACACTTAAATGTATCTTAAATGTAATAAAATATTGTACAGCGCCATGGAAGAATTATCAAATCAAATCATTTATTCATCGACATTAGAACATACATTCGTTTATCGATAGTAATTTTTAATCTACCACCGTTTCGTAAAGAGGTTTCCCTAACGGAGAAGATACAGCCGAAAGAAACTCCGTAGGTATCCTCTTTTTTGGTCAATATTTTTAACAATATAAGGCGTAATACAAATGTGATGTGATATTTTCTAGAAATAGCTTGGGAGCGATCACCTCATCCCCAGAGGTTACTGTCATTAATATATTCATTTATATTATAATAACCCTTCCTATAAAGCTTTTCTTTAATAAATTTCTTAAAGTTGTTAATAGACAGGCTTTGCACATTTACCGGGACTTTGTTGTAGAATTTTTAGGTAATTAAGAAATTGTTTTTATTGTTAGGTAATTAAGAATTTTGTAGTTCAAGTTTGTTTTTTCCGATGACATGAGCGTTATTTGAACCTGAGACACGAATCAGTTTAATTTTTAAATATCTCTTTTGTTTACCTCTTTAGGGCGTTACTTACTTAATATCCAGAATTAATTGCTATAAAGTATAATAAATTGCTATAAAGATATTAAGTAAGTAAGTATCAATACGATAACAATAATTTTAAACCATGTAGCTATCCTGAACTTTGTGATATTAAAATTTGAAAATTATGCACCGTTCACTTATTTGAGTAACTTAGGTCTGTTATTTATCGAAACAGACTTATATCGGTAGCGATTGCTACTATCAAGACTATTCCATTTGTTACTGTTAATTCTTACACACACTATTAGCAAATTTTAATTTATTAATAGTATAAATAGTACCGTAAGTATGTTATGTATTCAAACATTGTTCAAAAACTTATGTACGAATTATATTGTTGGCTTGGATATAAAGATGGAGAAGGGCTCACCACCTGTCACGTTGTCCCGAAAATATCTTCCGTGGAAGGTGGGTCAAAGGGACTTAATTGTCTAGACTAGTCCCCTGTCTACCCCTGTATTGGGAATTGCGTGAAGATATTTATATTTATTTTATACATTACATACAGCAAATAATATAAATGTCAAAGTACATCCTAAACTTAACTGGTAACGGATGTTTTCGTTACGCTGTTTACTAATTGTACTGTCAAAAAACATTTAAAATGAAATCGGGAGAAAAGTTTTGAATGTTTCCAATAGGTATGTTATTTATTTTGGTAAAGAAAGAACTCGAAACAGGCGTTATGCCTTCACTGCGTTTGAAATTTAATTATAACTGAACGTTGTAACTCTTTTTGTTTGAAAAGCTTGCGCTATTTCTATTTAGATCTGCTAAAATAATGGTTCATAGTTTAAAAAGTACTTCTAACCCAAAATAAATTTCGCTTAACTTATTTTTTAATGGAACTGTCACTAGCCTTACAAATTAGCGATTCTAAATCGAAGCATGTTTGGAAAACACATTTTCTTATGGCGACCTCCGTGGGCGAGCGGCGTATACACCGGTTTTCATAATTCAGCGCTGAAGTCCAGAGTTCGATTCCCGGTCGGGTCAATGTAGAAAAACACTTTTCTATACTATTGGGCTTGGGTGCTTGTGGTACCTTCGTTGTTTCTGATTCCATAATACACGTGCTTTAGTTATTTAGAGATCAGAGCAATGTATGTTACAACTTCACATACATTGCTCTGTTCTCTAAGTAACTGAAGTATCTATTTATAGCAAACATGACGGTTTTACATCGCTACTCTAAATAGCAGATTGCACGGTCGATTGTTCTCAAATCTAAGAGTAAATTGAGTCACATGTCCTGCTACATTGCGCAAGGTCTTGAAAGTTAGATGTTACCCTGAGCAAACTATATCCGAAGTTCTTGTCATAAAAGCGAGATTGAGAAGAGATTAAAAGAGAGCTTCAAAATATTATAAATGAATACAACTTTGTATATTTAACACTACAAATTTTTCATTACAGGATTAAACTTTTCATACATGATCTAAGAAGTTATCGGATATAAGCGGATTATCGATCATAGTACTATCATCTTACACCTTAGACGCTGCTGTCCATCACCGGTCTGCTTATTTCGGTCTGGTATTTTTTCTAGGTAGGTATCCCGCCATCTGTCGGTAGCCATTATTATTGCGAAGGATCGTCTGCTAGCGTAGTCGCTAGAGCTAGGTGCTCTTACGAAACCCTCGAAAGGTAGTGGTATGTTCTTAAGCTGATACCACCACGGTAAGACTTACTTTAAGTGTTCCCAAAAATTATGTAAATTAAGAAAATTTTTCATATTGTATTTCAAAATAATAATTTATGAAACCATCAACTGTCCAATTACGAAGCAGTTTGTCGACTATTAAACAAAATCCTTAAATGTCTCGAATACGAAAGGAACATTTTCGTTAAGAGCCTAATAAGGCTAAGGCTAAGAATAAAGACAATAGTCTTTATTCTTTCATGCAACCAGAATAGGTTTTAAATTTACAATGAAGTCATTAACGATGGTAAAAATTGAATAAAAACCCCTTAAAAATACGAAATAATTTCTTCCTTACTTGTTCACTTTTCATAAGTGAACAAGTAAGGAAGAAATTATTGTGTGTCAAGAGACCCGAATTCGATCCCCAGGTGCCAGGCATTGGGGTTTTAAAAAACTTATGTACGAATTATATCGTTGGCTTGTACATAAAGACGGCGACGGGCACGCCCCTGTCACATTATCCCAAAAATATCTTCGGAGGAAGGTGGGTCAAAGGGACTTAACTGTCTAGACTAGATCTGTCTACCCCTGTATTGGGAATTGTACGAAGATATTTATTTATTTTACGATTTTCTGAATTTGTAAATAAAGAAAAGAGAGAAAAAAATAATAATTATTCACAACTAATAATATACGGCGACGGGCTCACCACCTGTCACGTTGTCCAGAAAATATTTTCGGTGGAAGGTGGGTCAAAGGGACTTAATTGTCTAGACTTGACCTCTGTCTACCCCTGTATTGGAAATTGCGTGAAGATATTTTTTTATTAATAATATAATTAAATAAGAAAATGTTTCCAAACTCAAAAAAATACAAAATCGGTATCAAATTTTGTTAATTTGCTCTTTGGTATTGAAACATATTATAGCAAATTATATTTTATATAAAATTTTTATTTTATTATATAAAATTTGTCGTAAATAATAAAATTAATAATTATTACAAATAAATGAAGTCATAAACATCATTTGAATTTCGGGTTTA
>JAGSMR010000542.1:27500-32755 GCA_029286605.1 Sericinus montela | reverse complement strand
AATTAATAATTATTACAAATAAATGAAGTCATAAACATCATTTGAATTTCGGGTTTAATGACCGTATAAGAAACCATCAACTGTCCAATTACGAAGCAGTTTGTCGACTATTAAACAAAATCCTTAAATGTCTCGAATACGAAAGGAACATTTTCGTTAAGAGCCTAATAAGGCTAAGGCTAAGAATAAAGACAATAGTCTTTATTCTTCATGCAACCAGAATAGGTTTTAAATTTACAATGAAGTCATTAACGATGGTAAAAATTGAATAAAACCCCTTAAAAATACGAAATAATTTCTTCCTTACTTGTTCACTTTTCATAAGTGAACAAGTAAGGAAGAAATTATTGTGTGTCAAGAGACCTGAATTCGATCCCCAGGTGCCAGGCATTGGGGTTTTAAAAACTTATGTACGAATTATATCGTTGGCTTGTACATAAAGACGGCGACGGGCACGCCCCTGTCACATTATCCCAAAAATATCTTCGGAGGAAGGTGGGTCAAAGGGACTTAACTGTCTAGACTAGATCTGTCTACCCCTGTATTGGGAATTGTACGAAGATATTTATTTATTTTACGATTTTCTGAATTTGTAAATAAAGAAAAGAGAGAAAAATAATAATTATTCACAACTAATAATATACGGCGACGGGCTCACCACCTGTCACGTTGTCCAGAAAATATTTTCGGTGGAAGGTGGGTCAAAGGGACTTAATTGTCTAGACTTGACCTCTGTCTACCCCTGTATTGGAAATTGCGTGAAGATATTTTTTATTAATAATATAATTAAATAAGAAAATGTTTCCAAACTCAAAAATACAAAATCGGTATCAAATTTTGTTAATTTGCTCTTTGGTATTGAAACATATTATAGCAAATTATATTTTATACAAAATTTTTATTTTATTATATAAAATTTGTCGTAAATAACAAAATTAATAATTATTACAAATAAATGAAGTCATAAACATCATTTGAATTTCGGGTTTAATGACCGTATAATTGCTTTACAAACTAAGAATAAAGACAATAGTCTTTATTCTTTCATGCAACCAGAATAGGTTTTAAATTTACAATGAAGTCATTAACGATGGTAAAAATTGAATAAAAACCCTTAAAAATACGAAATAATTTCTTCCTTACTTGTTCACTTTTCATAAGTGAACAAGTAAGGAAGAAATTATTGTGTGTCAAGAGACCCGAATTCGATCCCCAGGTGCCAGGCATTGGGGTTTTAAAAACTTATGTACGAATTATATCGTTGGCTTGTACATAAAGACGGCGACGGGCACGCCCCTGTCACATTATCCCAAAAATATCTTCGGAGGAAGGTGGGTCAAAGGACTTAACTGTCTAGACTAGATCTGTCTACCCCTGTATTGGGAATTGTACGAAGATATTTATTTATTTTACGATTTTCTGAATTTGTAAATAAAGAAAAGAGAGAAAAAATAATAATTATTCACAACTAATAATATACGGCGACGGGCTCACCACCTGTCACGTTGTCCAGAAAATATTTTCGGTGGAAGGTGGGTCAAAGGGACTTAATTGTCTAGACTTGACCTCTGTCTACCCCTGTATTGGGAATTGCGTGAAGATATTTTT
Organism: Sericinus montela; assembly: GCA_029286605.1. Classification (NCBI taxonomy): domain Eukaryota; kingdom Metazoa; phylum Arthropoda; class Insecta; order Lepidoptera; family Papilionidae; genus Sericinus; species Sericinus montela. The sequence goes on along the minus strand of JAGSMR010000542.1, from coordinate 31,147 downwards.
ATTAATAATATAATTAAATAAGAAAATGTTTCCAAACTCAAAAAAATACAAAATCGGTATCAAATTTTGTTAATTTGCTCTTTGGTATTGAAACATATTATAGCAAATTATATTTTATACAAAATTTTTATTTTATTATATAAAATTTGTCGTAAATAACAAAATTAATAATTATTACAAATAAATGAAGTCATAAACATCATTTGAATTTCGGGTTTAATGACCGTATAATTGCTTTACAAAATCTCTCCACTGAAATTATCAATTTGATACGGCACCGATGTACCTGTGCGTTTTATACACGCCGACTAATCGAGTTGCATGTCTCCGGAGTGAGACGCACGATTCGAGAGTTTACGTTAACGCGTATCTCCGTTCGCGCCGTCAGCTCCTGGTTGATCCTGCCAGTAGTTATATGCTTGTCTTCAAAGATTAAGCCATGCATGTCTCAGTGCAAGCCGTATTAAGGCGATACCGCGAATGGCTCAATATATCGCTTTGTTCCTTAGATTCACTCGTTACTTGATAACTGTGGTAATTCTAGAGTTACATGCAATCAGAACCTGACCAGTGATGGGATGAGTGTTTTTATTAGATCAAACCACCGGACGGAGGGCCCTGCGTCCGAAGTCGTTAATTTTGATGAATCTGGATAACTTTGCCGATCGCATGGTCCAGCACCGCGACGCATCTTCAAATGTCTGCCTTATCAACTTTCGATGGTAGTTTCTGCGACTACCATGGTTGTCACGGGTAACGGGGAATCAGGGTTCGATTCCGGAGGGCTCGGAGAAACGGCCACTTTACATCCGGGTTAGCGCAGCAGGCGCGCAACGGTACTCCCGGCACGGGGAGGTAGTGACGAAAAATAACGATACGGACCTTACGAGGCCTCGTAATCGGAATGAGTACACTTTAAATATTTTAACGAGGAACAATTGAGGGTGTCTGCGCCAGCAGTCGCGGTAACCCAGCCCAATAGCGTATACTAAAACTGTTGCGGTTAAAAGCCTGTGTTGCATTTGTGCGCTGCGTTGTCGTAGCACTGCATCCGCAGATACTGACACGTCTGCGGAGCATATCGTCGGTGAGCCGCCCGGTAAAAGTTCGGCGGTTCAATATCAAACTTCATCGCGGTGCTCTTCGGTGAGTGTCGACAATAGCACTCATTTTGAACAAATTAGAGTGCTCAAAGGGCTCAAATGCTGCTTGGAATATTTCGCATGGAATAATAGAATATGATCCCGGTTCTATTTGTTGGTTTTCAGAACTCCGAGGTAATGATTAATAGGATAACTGGGGGCATTCTGTATTGCGATGTTATTAGAGGTGAAATTCTTTGATCGTCGCAAGACGAACATCAGCGAAAGCATTTGCCAAAGGTGTTTTCATCAATCAAGAACGAAAGTTAGAGGTTCGAAGGCGACAGATACCGCCCTAGTTCTAACCGTAAATATGTCATTCAGCGATCCGCCGACGTTACTACGATGGCTCGGCGGGCAGCTTCCGAAACCAAAGATTTTGACCTGGGAGGCGGTTGCAAAGCTGAAACTTAAAGGAATTGACGGAAGGGCCTGGCCCAGAGTGGAGCCCGCGGCTTAATTTATCCAACACGGGAAATCTCACCAGGCCCGACACCGTGGAAGGATTGACAGATCAGCCTTCTTGATTCGGTGGGTGGTGTGGTGCATGGCTGTTCTGTAGTTGGTGGAGTTGATTTGTCTGGCTAATCCCGGCAACGAACGGCACTCTAGCTCAGCAAATAGCGTCGTCATTTAGGTGCGTACTTGCCGGCCATCCCCACTGGCGACGTATTAAAATTCTTTTCTGAGGACCAGGCCATCGACTGAGCAATGGAATAGTCCAGACGGCCTGATGTCCCACAAACGCGCCACACCGAAGGGAATCAGCATATCTTCTCACCGAGGCCTGGCAACCTGTTGAAACCCTTCGTGCTGGGATCAGGTTTGCAGTCATCCCGGCAAACGAGTGAAATTCCAGGCGCGAGTCATAAGCCGCGTTGATTACGTCCCCGCCCAGGCACAACGCCGTCGCTACGGTCAATATTGAATATTTAGTGAGGTTCGGACCGACATTGCAGTTTTCAGGCTGTCGGCGTTGCTGGAAGTTGAATTCAAACTTGATCATTTAGAGGAAGTAAAAGTCAAACAAGGCTTCAGAACCCGTGAAGGACCGTTAACGCATGATGATGTTATTTTTTACAGGTTAAAAATAATATTATTCATGTTCATATAATCCGAACAATTTGGTTCTGACCGCCGTTCGACGTTCTTCCCGCAATTATACCGCGTCGGAGTTCGATTCGTCGGCGAGCGCACGCTGGGATAAACCAAACGGAACGTTTGATCTGGCAGAAATCCGCGCCGTGTTGCCCGTCCGATAAAGGTAGAGCGCTATACAAGAGAACAAAACCACATGCGGTTTGTAGTTTAAGAACAATGTAGATCGTTAACGTCGCTGCGCGTTATCGGTTCTCGTCTGCCTTTCAACGTTACAAAATTTCACGGCGAGAAATCGCACATCGTTATCGGTAGTTTATTAGCCACCGCGGGGGCTCATTCTGGCTGCATCACTTCGCCTGCGTGTCGATAAAGAAACGTTAACTGCGCGCCAGTGAACTGCAGACAGCATTTGAACACGACATTTCGGAACGGCACATGTGGTCCGCGGAGAAATATCAGGACCACCCTGCCTGAGGCCGGCTGTTAAAAAATATTTGCCCACACTGTTCTTCCTCAAACGTGGTCAGAACAATTGACGGGTCCGTTGAGGGTTGAGCGTTCTGCTGAGAATTTTCAAAGTTTGTGCGCCCAACTTCGGTCCGTTTAAATATTAGAAATTGCATAGTTTACGAAACGCATACACGCGAACGCGTACGGGCGACGCGCGCGCGAGCGAAAGTCCTTTATGACGCGCGACACTCATTGACCCCATATATAGTATAGAACGTCGGAGGGTACGCGCTGTTCAGTTAGTGACGTTTGCGTCTCGCAATTGCGCGTTCTGCACGATTGTAATCGCGAGCTGCGATTGTTAATATGTTCATCGCTAATGGGCCAAGGAAACATAATAAGTAGGTTGAATTTCAGACGTCCGAAGAGCGCCCGGGACAGACAGATTGACGGAAAAGTATGCACAGCAGTGTGTTATGGGGTCTCAGTCGTCAGCAGCCAACGGGACGGTCTGCCCTGATTTCTATCGCTACTCAGATTCAGGAGACCACCCGCCGAATTCTGGGCATAGTAAGCGGAGGAAAAGAAAGTTCAATAAGGATTTTTATAAGGGTAAAGAGAACAGGAAGAGCCCAGCATCATCCGCGGTCGTTTCAGGAACGCGGAGATGTGGTGTTCGGGAGGTTCCGCTTTCGTCGTCGATACGGTCCAAGTTCGTCTGAACGGGCCGTTTTCCCGTGAGGGTGCCACAGGCCCAGCGACGAGAGGATCAAGAGGTTTAGTTTGCTTGAGAGTGCAGCCTGGGGTAAACCCACCAAGGCCAATATTAACAAGAGAACCGATATAAAGGAATAAGTACCGTGAGGGAAAGCTGAAAGAACTTCTAAGAGAGAGTTCAGATAATGAAACCGTTCAGGGTAAACCCGCGAAACTCGAATGAACGAACGGAGAGAT
>JAGSMR010000542.1:20000-22500 GCA_029286605.1 Sericinus montela | reverse complement strand
TAGCGATCGTGATCGTGACGGAGCGGCGGCCGGTGGCGGTGGCCGATGTGCCATTTCAAAACTTAACCAAACAACCGCCATCACCACCACCACTGCCACCACCACCACTCACCACCACCACCACCACCGCCACCGCGCCCGCCGCCACCGCCGCCACCACCGCCACCACCACCACTGCCACCACCACCACCACCACCACCACTGCCACCACCACCACACCACCACCACCACCAGAACCACCACCACCACCAGACCCTCAGACGCAAACCCTTGAACGTAGATATGCAGAAGAAAAATGCGGCCGCGATGGCGATGGCGATGGCGATGGCGATGGCGATGGCGTGGCTGCGCTGTGGCCAGCCAGTGGGACCCCGGGGTTCGGAGTCTACCTTGGTCGCTGTTAGAAAAATATGTGAAGATAGGTGTGACACGTTCGTCGACATTCAAGTGTACGGGTACGGTCTTTTCGCGGAGGGTCATTACAACGGTCCGACATATGTATAGACTGGCGAGCGGCGCTCGGTCCCGAAAGATAGTGTAAAGAAGTTATGTAGTTGTGTGTTTGTAAGTTGATATTTCGCGGCGTCAGTGTAGCAAGCAGTGTATGTAATATGTGTTGTGTGGACACTTGTTTGTTGTGAAACAACATATATTCATTTCTCGCGATACTTTTGCCGCGTTTTGGTCTTTTTATATAACACTCTTAACGTCTTTAACCTATCTTAACAATATCAGTAGACCTACGGTTTTATAAAAGAAAACCGTTCGTCTCTCTGTTGAACTGTGACGGACGACGTCTCCGTTTATTGAATCGGTTGACGTTTAAATAGCGTTCGTTTAAATTTAGACGATTGCCGTTCGACGCGCGAGTCGACTTCGCCTCGTCGTTAACGTTCTCGTCGTTATAATCATGCACGTCGCCGTTGCTTAACGTTATAAAACGTTAACCATCGGGACGATGTCTTATGAATATACATTCGTGGATATGATCTCTAACACCGGGCGATGAATATCGTTAATGTTTAACGCAGATATTATGTTAAACGATTTTATATGAGTGAAGTACCGAAACGTCTCGTTGTCGAACGTTCAATGAATTTGGATCGCAACGTGGTCCGTCAGTAGGTCTGGAAATAGCCGAGCCCGTGAAGTGAGATATCGGATCGGGCCGTCGCCAGACTGAATACAAATTCATCAATTTGATACGGCACCGATGTGTCTGTGCGTTTTATACACGCCGACTAATCGAGTTGCACGTGTCTCTCGGAGTGAGACGCACGATTCGAGAGTTTACGCTAACGCGTATCTCCGTTCGCATGTCAGCTCCTGGTTGATCCTGCCAGTAGTTATATGCTTGTCTCAAAGATTAAGCCATGCATGTCTCAGTGCAAGCCGTATTAAGGCGATACCGCGAATGGCTCAATATATCAGTTTTGGTTCCTTAGATCTTACCTCGGTTACTTGGATAACTGTGGTAATTCTAGAGCTAATACATGCAATCAGAACTCTGACCAGTGATGGGATGAGTGCTTTTATTAGATCAAAACCAATCGACGGAGGGCCTCGCGTCCGAAGTCGTTAATTTTGATGAATCTGGATAACTTTTGCCGATCGCATGGTCCAGCACCGGCGACGCATCTTTCAAATGTCTGCCTTATCAACTTTCGATGGTAGTTTCTGCGACTACCATGGTTGTCACGGGTAACGGGGAATCAGGGTTCGATTCCGGAGAGGGAGCCTGAGAAACGGCTACCACATCCAAGGAAGGCAGCAGGCGCGCAAATTACCCACTCCCGGCACGGGGAGGTAGTGACGAAAAATAACGATACGGGACTCTTACGAGGCCTCGTAATCGGAATGAGTACACTTTAAATATTTTAACGAGGAACAATTGGAGGGCAAGTCTGGTGCCAGCAGCCGCGGTAACTCCAGCTCCAATAGCGTATACTAAAATTGTTGCGGTTAAAAAGCTCGTAGTTGCATTTGTGCGCCGCGCTGTCGGTGCACCGCATCCGCGGTGATACTGACACGTCTGCGGAGCATATCGTCGGTGAGCCGTCGGTAAAACGGCGGTTCAATATCAAAATCCTATCGCGGTGCTCTTCGGTGAGTGTCGAGATGGGCCGACAATTTTACTTTGAACAAATTAGAGTGCTCAAAGCGGGCTCAAAATGCTGCTTGAATATTTCGTGCATGGAATAATAGAATATGATCTCGGTTCTATTTTGTTGGTTTTCAGAACTCCGAGGTAATGATTAATAGGGATAACTGGGGCATTCGTATTGCGACGTTAGAGGTGAAATTCTTGGATCGTCGCAAGACGAACATCAGCGAAAGCATTTGCCAAAGGTGTTTTCATCAATCAAGAACGAAAGTTAGAGGTTCGAAGGCGATTAGATACCGCCCTAGTTCTAACCGTAAATATGTCATCTAGCGATCCGCCGACGTTACTACGATGGCTCGGCGGGCAGCTTCCGGGAAACCAAAGATTTTGGACCTG
>JAGSMR010000542.1:0-5000 GCA_029286605.1 Sericinus montela | reverse complement strand
TATACGTACGCGATTATTATTCAACTTTCACTCTAGATAGACGTTTGACGAATTAGGTTCATTCAGGGCTTAAGCAACGTGCATCGATATAGAATCAATACGCGAACGCACCGCATTGACATAGAAGAATTTCGCTAATGAACATTAACATCGTCCTATAACATTTTTTTTTTTTTCCCCTTCTAATAGATCCTGATTAATCACGTTAATCGAATAATAACAGTAATCGTTCGTAATATGCAGAAAATTTATTTCTTCGTGACGATCGGAGCTCAAATATATCAATACGCGAACGCCCCGATTCGACTTGAACGGATTTCGCTTAGTGAATCAGCGAATACATGTAACGTGTACGTTACAATTGATATATCATATATTTTTTTTAAATTATATCATCACATTTATGGTGTATTATGGGTCATTGTAATTGAATTTTGAATTGATATTGATTTTTAAAAATCAATACACGAACACCCCGATTGAGTTTTTCGTACGCGTCTCCGCGGGAAATCCTTCTCGAATTTTTACGAAAAATTTTAGGAACGGCGCTGGTTTTGGCGTTGGCTATGATGGCTATGGACAGACATTCTCGACGCCGTTCCGATCCACCGGGAAGCTCCCGATACTGATTTTTATTTACTTCAGGTATAGCGATCGTGATCGTGACGGAGCGGCGGCCGGTGGCGGTGGCCGATGTGCCATTTCAAAACTTAACCAAACAACCGCCATCACCACCACCACCGCCACCGCGCCCGCCGCCACCGCCGCCACCGCCGCCACCGCCGCCACCACCGCCACCACCACCACTGCCACCACCACCACCGCCACCACCACCACCACCACCACCACCACCACCACCACCACCACCACCAGAACCACCACCACCACCGCCACCACCACCACCAGAACCACCACCACCACCAGAACCACCACCACCAGACCCTCAGACGCAAACCCTTGAACGTAGATATGCAGAAGAAAAAATGCGGCCGCGATGGCGATGGCGATGGCGATGGCGATGGCGATGGCGATGGCGATGGCGATGGCGATGGCGATGGCGATGGCGATGGCGATGGCGATGGCGATGGCGATGGCGATGGCGATGGCGATGGCGATGGCGATGGCGATGGCGATGGCGATGGCGATGGCGATGGCGATGGCGATGGCGATGGCGATGGCGATGGCGATGGCGATGGCGATGGCGATGGCGATGGCGATGGCGATGGCGATGGCGATGGCGATGGCGATGGCGATGGCGATGGCGATGGCGATGGCGATGGCGTGGCTGCGCTGTGGCCAGCCAGTGGGACCCCGGGGTTCGGAGTCTACCTTGGTCGCTGTTAGAAAAATATGTGAAGATAGGTGTGACACGTTCGTCGACATTCAAGTGTACGGGTACGGTCTTTTCGCGGAGGGTCATTACAACGGTCCGACATATGTATAGACCGGGCGCGAGCGGCGCTCGGTCCCGAAAGATAGTGTAAAGAAGTTATGTAGTTGTGTGTTTGTAAGTTGATATTTCGCGGCGTCAGTGTAGCAAGCAGTGTATGTAATATGTGTTGTGTGGACACTTGTTTGTTGTGAAACAACATATATTCATTTCTCGCGATACTTTTGCCGCGTTTTGGTCTTTTTATATAACACTCTTAACGTCTTTAACCTATCTTAACAATATCAGTAGACCTACGGTTTTATAAAAGAAAACCGTTCGTCTCTCTGTTGAACTGTGACGGACGACGTCTCCGTTTATTGAATCGGTTGACGTTTAAATAGCGTTCGTTTAAATTTAGACGATTGCCGTTCGACGCGCGAGTCGACTTCGCCTCGTCGTTAACGTTCTCGTCGTTATAATCATGCACGTCGCCGTTGCTTAACGTTATAAAAACGTTAACCATCGGGACGATGTCTTATGAATATACATTCGTGGATATGATCTCTCTAACACCGGGCGATGAATATCGTTAATGTTTAACGCAGATATTATGTTAAACGATTTTATATGAGTGAAGTACCGAAACGTCTCGTTGTCGAACGTTCAATGAATTTGGATCGCAACGTGGTCCGTCAGTAGGTCTGGAAATAGCCGAGCCCGTGAAGTGAGATATCGGATCGGGCCGTCGCCAGACTGAATACAAATTCATCAATTTGATACGGCACCGATGTGTCTGTGCGTTTTATACACGCCGACTAATCGAGTTGCACGTGTCTCTCGGAGCCGCCACCGCCGCCACCACCGCCACCGCGCCCGCCGCCACCGCCGCCACCACCGCCACCGCGCCCGCCGCCACCGCCGCCACCGCCGCCACCGCCGCCACCGCCGCCACCGCCGCCACCACCGCCACCGCGCCCGCCGCCACCGCCGCCACCACCGCCACCGCGCCCGCCGCCACCGCCGCCACCGCCGCCACCACCGCCACCGCGCCCGCCGCCACCGCCGCCACCGCCGCCACCACCGCCACCACCACCACCACCACACCACCACCACCGCCACCGCGCCCGCCGCCACCGCCGCCACCACCGCCACCACCACCACCAGAACCACCACCACCACCAGAACCACCACCACCACCACCGCCACCGCGCCCGCCGCCACCGCCGCCACCGCCGCCACCGCCGCCACCACCGCCACCACCACCACCGCCACCGCGCCCGCCGCCACCGCCGCCACCGCCGCCACCACCGCCACCACCACCACCGCCACCGCGCCCGCCGCCACCGCCGCCACCACCGCCACCACCACCACACCACCACCACCAGAACCACCACCACCACCACCAGAACCACCACCACCACCACCGCCACCACCACCACCAGAACCACCACCACCAGAACCACCACCACCAGAACCACCACCACCACCACACCACCACCACCAGAACCACCACCACCACCAGAACCACCACCACCAGAACCACCACCACCAGAACCACCACCACCACCGCCACCGCGCCCGCCGCCACCGCCGCCACCGCCGCCACCGCCGCCACCACCGCCACCACCACCACCACCAGACCCTCAGACGCAAACCCTTGAACGTAGATATGCAGAAGAAAAATGCGGCCGCGATGGCGATGGCGATGGCGATGGCGATGGCGTGGCTGCGCTGTGGCCAGCCAGTGGGACCCCGGGGTTCGGAGTCTACCTTGGTCGCTGTTAGAAAAATATGTGAAGATAGGTGTGACACGTTCGTCGACATTCAAGTGTACGGGTACGGTCTTTTCGCGGAGGGTCATTACAACGGTCCGACATATGTATAGACCGGGCGCGAGCGGCGCTCGGTCCCGAAAGATAGTGTAAAGAAGTTATGTAGTTGTGTGTTTGTAAGTTGATATTTCGCGGCGTCAGTGTAGCAAGCAGTGTATGTAATATGTGTTGTGTGGACACTTGTTTGTTGTGAAACAACATATATTCATTTCTCGCGATACTTTTGCCGCGTTTTGGTCTTTTTATATAACACTCTTAACGTCTTTAACCTATCTTAACAATATCAGTAGACCTACGGTTTTATAAAAGAAAACCGTTCGTCTCTCTGTTGAACTGTGACGGACGACGTCTCCGTTTATTGAATCGGTTGACGTTTAAATAGCGTTCGTTTAAATTTAGACGATTGCCGTTCGACGCGCGAGTCGACTTCGCCTCGTCGTTAACGTTCTCGTCGTTATAATCATGCACGTCGCCGTTGCTTAACGTTATAAAAACGTTAACCATCGGGACGATGTCTTATGAATATACATTCGTGGATATGATCTCTAACACCGGGCGATGAATATCGTTAATGTTTAACGCAGATATTATGTTAAACGATTTTATATGAGTGAAGTACCGAAACGTCTCGTTGTCGAACGTTCAATGAATTTGGATCGCAACGTGGTCCGTCAGTAGGTCTGGAAATAGCCGAGCCCGTGAAGTGAGATATCGGATCGGGCCGTCGCCAGACTGAATACAAATTCATCAATTTGATACGGCACCGATGTGTCTGTGCGTTTTATACACGCCGACTAATCGAGTTGCACGTGTCTCTCGGAGTGAGACGCACGATTCGAGAGTTTACGCTAACGCGTATCTCCGTTCGCATGTCAGCTCCTGGTTGATCCTGCCAGTAGTTATATGCTTGTCTCAAAGATTAAGCCATGCATGTCTCAGTGCAAGCCGTATTAAGGCGATACCGCGAATGGCTCAATATATCAGTTTTGGTTCCTTAGATCTTACCTCGGTTACTTGGATAACTGTGGTAATTCTAGAGCTAATACATGCAATCAGAACTCTGACCAGTGATGGGATGAGTGCTTTTATTAGATCAAAACCAATCGACGGAGGGCCTCGCGTCCGAAGTCGTTAATTTTGATGAATCTGGATAACTTTTGCCGATCGCATGGTCCAGCACCGGCGACGCATCTTTCAAATGTCTGCCTTATCAACTTTCGATGGTAGTTTCTGCGACTACCATGGTTGTCACGGGTAACGGGGAATCAGGGTTCGATTCCGGAGAGGGAGCCTGAGAAACGGCTACCACATCCAAGGAAGGCAGCAGGCGCGCAAATTACCCACTCCCGGCACGGGGAGGTAGTGACGAAAAATAACGATACGGGACTCTTACGAGGCCTCGTAATCGGAATGAGTACACTTTAAATATTTTAACGAGGAACAATTGGAGGGCAAGTCTGGTGCCAGCAGCCGCGGTAACTCCAGCTCCAATAGCGTATACTAAAATTGTTGCGGTTAAAAAGCTCGTAGTTGCATTTGTGCGCCGCGCTGTCGGTGCACCGCATCCGCGGTGATACTGACACGTCTGCGGAGCATATCGTCGGTGAGCCGTCGGTAAAACGGCGGTTCAATATCAAAATCCTATCGCGGTGCTCTTCGGTGAGTGTCGAGATGGGCCGACAATTTTACTTTGAACAAATTAGAGTGCTCAAAGCGGGCTCAAAATGCTGCTTGAATATTTCGTGCATGGAATAATAGAATATGATCTCGGTTCTATTTTGTTGGTTTTCAGAACT
>JAGSMR010000541.1:0-17829 GCA_029286605.1 Sericinus montela | reverse complement strand
TAACGAGGAACAATTGAGGGCAAGTCTGGTGCCAGCAGCCGCGGTAACTCCAGCTCCAATAGCGTATACTAAAATTGTTGCGGTTAAAAAGCTCGTAGTTGCATTTGTGCGCCGCGCTGTCGGTGCACCGCATCCGCGGTGATACTGACACGTCTGCGGAGCATATCGTCGGTGAGCCGTCGGTAAAACGGCGGTTCAATATCAAAATCCTATCGCGGTGCTCTTCGGTGAGTGTCGAGATGGGCCGACAATTTTACTTTGAACAAATTAGAGTGCTCAAAGCGGGCTCAAAATGCTGCTTGAATATTTCGTGCATGGAATAATAGAATATGATCTCGGTTCTATTTTGTTGGTTTTCAGAACTCCGAGGTAATGAAAACCAATCGACGGAGGGCCTCGCGTCCGAAGTCGTTAATTTTGATGAATCTGGATAACTTTTGCCGATCGCATGGTCCAGCACCGGCGACGCATCTTTCAAATGTCTGCCTTATCAACTTTCGATGGTAGTTTCTGCGACTACCATGGTTGTCACGGGTAACGGGGAATCAGGGTTCGATTCCGGAGAGGGAGCCTGAGAAACGGCTACCACATCCAAGGAAGGCAGCAGGCGCGCAAATTACCCACTCCCGGCACGGGGAGGTAGTGACGAAAAATAACGATACGGGACTCTTACGAGGCCTCGTAATCGGAATGAGTACACTTTAAATATTTTAACGAGGAACAATTGGAGGGCAAGTCTGGTGCCAGCAGCCGCGGTAACTCCAGCTCCAATAGCGTATACTAAAATTGTTGCGGTTAAAAAGCTCGTAGTTGCATTTGTGCGCCGCGCTGTCGGTGCACCGCATCCGCGGTGATACTGACACGTCTGCGGAGCATATCGTCGGTGAGCCGTCGGTAAAACGGCGGTTCAATATCAAAATCCTATCGCGGTGCTCTTCGGTGAGTGTCGAGATGGGCCGACAATTTTACTTTGAACAAATTAGAGTGCTCAAAGCGGGCTCAAAATGCTGCTTGAATATTTCGTGCATGGAATAATAGAATATGATCTCGGTTCTATTTTGTTGGTTTTCAGAACTCCGAGGTAATGATTAATAGGGATATTAGAAAGTGAAGAAAAGAATATAAACCACAAATAAACGTATTCTTGCTAAGAACGCGTATTAAACTGCTATAAAATTGTGCCTCACCTGAAATTTCATTAAATATGTCTGCTGACTTCAGACTTCATTCTACCGTAAATATTATTAGAGCCTGAGCGTGGTGAAATATGTCATAAAAATCTTATCAACTGTTATACATTTCCCCTATGAATTTTTAAGAGACGTGATGAGCAAAATTTTACCGTTGTCTTGCAAATGTTTATTTTACTTAAATGATTTTATACTGTACTAGCTGTCAACCTGCGGCTTCTCCCGTGTAAGTAAAGGTAATAAAATAAATATTAAAAATATCTTCACGCTATTCCCAATTAGTCCTTTCGACCCACATTCCACCAAAGACATTTTTGGAACAACGTGACAGGTGGTGAGCCTGTCGCCATCTATATGTCCAAGTCTTAGATTGATTGTATAAAACCGTACATAAGTTTTTGAAAAAACCTATGGATACGAAAAGCCTTGGGGATCGAACTTGGGTCTCAAAAGATGTTATTATAAAACTTAATTTCACGATTCCGCAAGCAATTGCATTTTATAAAATTTAATTTCCGCAAAGTATTAACTGTCGTAATTAACATGGGTACGCAAATATATATGACGATGTAGTGGCGAAAATTGTTGTAAATCCATTTCATAATTTTAATCAACACATTACGTACCAGTTTTCATACGTATAAATCCAGAAATTAAAATTTTTCATACAAAACTAAACCTCTAATTCTCTTCTTTTACGGGGGGAGTTTAGTCATCGAACTCGGGTCTCTTAACTCGATTTCCGATCACCCAACTCATCTATCGTGACTTTTACTGCTTAGTAGAAGGGGTTTGGACACTACGATACCGACATGCTTCCCATCTATTATGTTGAACATCTCAAAAAAATAAATGAAGATATTTGGTTGAAAGGACAATATTGCCTTTACCTCTGACAGTATTACGAAATACATAAAATTAAACAGGGTCACATCATACAATAGGCAGTCTGCTTTTATAATAACAAACTTGACGTCTAGGGAAATATGCAGAACATTTTTCACAACACGTGGCACTGTTAAATATTTACGTTATTCGGCACTTCCGTAACCGATCTGTTTGCTTGGTAGAAAGAAAACGTTTTGATAGAAGATGGAAATAGTATTTGATTATTTTTAAAAATATTTTTAGGAAACTGCCGGTATCTAGCACTTGTTTAAAACTGTAGTTATTTGAACTGAAAACCTAAATCATATTCTGGTCATTTGCTGTCCAATAAAATTCAAAAGCTACATTAGAAAGAGATAAAGTTATTAAACCTAATTAGAGAAAAGGCCGTATGGTATCGGATTAAGAATATACCACCCTCTTTTTCCCGAGAATGGCGTAAGAGGCGACTAAGGGACAAGTCTTTGATATATTTTGGCTATCGATAGACGTCTAGGTGAGAGGTATCTGGTTATACGATCGCCAATCAGTTGCAAAAACGTACTGCAATAGACATGTAAGCCGTTAAGTATATATGTATACATATTTATGCCCATAAGAAGATTTGAAACCGAAGCCTACAGCTTTGTTCACTGTGGTAACAGATTATCTGAACTGCATGTATATAATAAGCCAGTAATATTTATAAAATGTCTGTAATATCACAACAGTTCTATGCAAGCTATTTCCCAACACTGGGATAAGCAGAAGTTTAAATAACGAATTTTTTTATTATATATATTTTTTTTTAATAACGAAGTCCTTTCGAAGTAATTTTACCCAAGCTTATTTGAGAAAAAGTGATTTCTTTTCGTCTTCTTCTGTAACAATCTATCAAGATCACTGCTGAAGACAGGCCTCCCCAAAAATTTTCCAAAAAAGCGCTCCTCAGCAACCAGCATGCACAGGCTGCCCATAACATTGTGCAATATATAAACGTATATACATATATGTAACGTGTGGTCACGGTGTAAGAATATTGCCACTCCCTTTCTTCCCATGGGCGTCGTAGGAGGCGACTATGGGAAATAGCCTTGAATATCGTAATGACAATCGATAGATGGCGGGATAACCATCTCTAAAAAATGTCAGACCAAAATAATCAGGCCGAAGATGGGCAGCAGCGTCGGAGGTATAAATGGTCTGCGACTTATGGCAAATCCTCCTATATATACCTTGTCAAGTCATAAATTCTGTCACGTGTTTAATATAAAATAATTAAAACAAGTTTATTCATTATGTAACCATTTATATACCAAATGAAATTAATAAAACATAGATTCTTATGACACTAAAGTTTATTCAAAATTACCTCCGTGATTTTGAATGCAGGCCTTCAATCTGCGCGGCCAGTTGTCTATCGCAGCACGAACGAGGTCCATGTCAATATTGGCGGCTACCTTAATCAAGGAAGTCTCGAGTGACTCCCAATTGGGATGAGTCTTTGAGCACGTCTTTTTCCTCCAAGTGTTGCTATATCTTGTAATCACGGATTCAAATCTGTAATGGAGGAGGGCCAGTCTTCGTGTCGGATAAAGTTGATTTCACGCGCTGCGAACCAGTCTTGTGTGCTCTTCGCTCTATGAGCTGGCGCCGAATCTGTCTTTTGATACACAACTGCATTCGTTTTTACACCTTTCTCACAAAAATGTACCTCTGTTAAGCCGCAATAAGAAACTCCCAACCATAATATGAGCGAGGATGGAAAATGACCTCGTTGGATACGCCAAATACAGTTGCTCGCTTCTTCACTACTGTGTGCGTACACTTTATCATTTATTGTTTGTTGTAGCTCTCTTCTACGGTAAAATTTTTTCATCTGAAAAAAGAATTTCCCGATATTTTTTCCTGCGTACCGCTTCAACAAAGCGCGGCATCTCTTCAGTGTCAGTTCCATTAGACGAGCATTCAAACGATGTCCTGATTTTCTTCGATATGCCCAAAGCCCTAAGTCTTCATTTAACACCCTTTTCACCGTGGTTCTGCTTAAGCCCATCTGAAGTGAAGGGCCAACGATTTCGCTTACGTTGGGGATTTGTTTGAAATCGCGCCTTCACAGTTATTATCACTGCTGGAGTCCTAACAGACAGAGGGCGACACTTGACGTGTCATCTACACTAGAGTTTTCATTGTATCGTTTGATGGTACGATAAACAAATCTTTGGTTATATTCAAATTTTTCAGTATGTCAAAAATTTGAATTGGCGCGTAACCGCAACGATGCAACGCAATAACTGCAACACAGTCTTCTTCAGCGTCCACTCCATATTTTAAAATGAGCAAAATTCTAAAACGTATACAGTTTTATTTTCATGAACAATTCGAAATTCGAATTCAATAAACTTTTTTATGGCCAGCATTGTAAAAGAAATTTTTTTACTGTGTTACAATACTTATGACCTGACTGTGTATATATATTTGCATTCACAAATATTCATGTACAAATGCACAGCAATGATTCGAGTACAAACATACATATTCATCACAGCTTAGAATGCATTGTTACTTTCAACTAGGGTGCAGGGTTGTCAAAGTTCTATACAAGTAATGCTTTTCATCGATTGTGTGTTCATATAGCCCTTAAGCCGTTTATTTTAGTAACCCCGGCACGTTCAGTTTATCCCACGCTCTGAAATTTCTCGATACTTCTCCAATGTCTTAATTTGGCGTGAGCAAAGTTTTCCTTGTGATAAAAGTTTCACCAATAAGACCTGTTACATTTTAGGTGTGTAATATCCTGACTGGATTAAGCACATTGCTTAATCGGAATATGGATTTTTTTATCTTCACGTATTTTGTCAAAACTGAAATAGACAGACAGACATAACATACTGTCCAAGCGATTTTAAAATCAATACATAAATATATACAAGATAATATAATAAAAGCTTTGGGGTGCAGTGCTTTAGCAGTGGAATCTTGATAGGATGTAAAGAAGAAGAAGACGAAGATTTTCTCAGATGGGCATTTGTCATGCCTTCTTTGAATCCGATTCTTCAACACAAGTGCCTTATCTACTTGCTTTAGGTCAGAGCAATATAAGTGATGATGTCTCTATGCATTTACTTATAAAATAATGATATAAATATATTTTAATGTTTATATTTTAATATTTATGTTTTTTATACAAAAAGCATCAGAACTACTGACATTAGGTGGTACAACCATCTGGAGTACCGCACTAAAATTTGCCGTAGATACGATCGGTCCCCGCGTGATGCAGTTTCTAAAGGAACTGTATCCGCAACTGGTCGTAGCTGCTGATGACAAGAGAGCAGGTTCTTTTCTCGCTCAACGGTTAAGTCTGGCCATTCAACGTGAAAATTCAGCCAGCGTTCTTGGTACCCAGCCACGAGGAGTAGGGCTCTACGATTACAGTAGTTTTTAGTTACAAATAGTGTTGTAAATACTAACATAGCTTTGTTTCTTTAAATAAATTATTATTATTATTTTTCTCTTTAATTTAATATTATTACTGAAATTCAGTTCAAAATATTCTGATGTGTCATAAAGTAAAAGGTCCACTGCAGGATATATGCCTCCTATACGGAGGATTTGCAATAATCGTCACGCTTGGCTAGAGGATTGGCGATCGCAGCACCAGACCACTCGTACCTCAGACGCTGCTGCCCATCTTCGGTCAGATAACTTCGGTCTGATATTTTTAGAGATGGTTATCCCGCCATCTATGGGTTTCCAAAACAACATTCAAGACTAATAAAGGTTACACCCAAACATAATATACTTAATAAAAAAATGAATTTGCGAGAGTCAAGTGGTTGGTCAATCAGAATTTGAGACAAGACCCGAGACGCTTTCCAGTTTGTAGCATCAAATCGTCCACTGTCTACCCCAGTATAAGAAATAGAGTAAAGATTTTTTTATTTTTTTTTTAAGAGCAGACGACAGCAAACCCAAACCAAGTTTTAAAACTGCTTAACTTATATGTAACTGCTTCTTTTATTAAATAAGTTAAAACAATTCCAATAAGCTACTAACATATTCGGAATTTCAAAACTTAGTCTTCGTGAAGAATAGATTCAAAAGGTCCGGAACAAGTTTCACATTTTGAGTATTTTATTAACATTTCATTCTAAAACATTAACATTAAAACATTAAAACCTCTAATCACCCTGGTTACCACCCTGGATGATCAGACTTCGAGTCAAGAGACCCGAGTTTGATCACCAGGGGGCAGCCTCGAACCAATGGGTATTTTCAAAAACTTAGATTTATATCATTACCTTGGACATAAAGACAACACCATAAGGCTATTGACACTATAATATTTTTACTAAGACTAAATATAAGAAAGTTAAGATTGTATAAAAAACAAAATGTCGAAACTCAGTATTAGCAAAATAAAATATCAAGCTGGTCGTTAATTTCTAAGGACCTACTTAACAATCTTGCAGTAACTTGACAGGAAATTGACAGAATGTCAAAAGAACTCAATGTCCGCTTTCTTGCTCCTTCATAAAGTTAATAATATTGAAGCTTATAAAGTTTGTGAGTTTGTGATCACAGTTGTCGAAACTTGAAGAATATATAACCAGGATTTACGTCACGAAAGCCGAGTGGTTGGGTGATCGGAATTCGAGTCTAGAGACGCGAGTTTGATCTCCAGATGGCAGGCTCATACCAATAGGTTTTTTCAAAAACCAGTAATATGAATCGTACAACGATTCATATTATTGGCTTGAACATAAAGACGATTACGGACTCACCACCTGTCACGTTTTCCTAAAATATCTTCGGTAAATATTTACCCCTGTAATGGGAACGGGTGAAGATATATTTTTTATAACCAGAAGTTAATATATAGTTAGTATTATGGTAGTAGTGTAGAAGTTAGTGTATATTATTATCAGTATATAGTAGTTGGTAGTGACCGCTTAGCTAAATATTTTTGTGAAATGAATGTTTGTACTCAATTAATTTGCTTTAAGTATATAAATGTTTACATACATTTGTCGACCTCCGTGGACGAGTGGCGTGAACCAGTTGTCATGGTGTCGCCAGCATGATGTCCTGGGTTCTATTTTAGTCGGGTCAATGTAGAAAGCACTTTTTATATATTTTCACCGGTCTGGGTGTTTGTGGTGGCTTCGTGGTCTCCGATTCCCATACCTCAAGGGCTTTAGCATCTTACATTGGGATCGGAGCAATGTATGTGATGTTGTCCCTATCTATATATAAAAATCTTCCAGGTTCGATATTTCTGAATACATAATACATGTGCTTAAGCTGCTTACTGATTAAGCTGTGTCTCTATGTAGGTATGCATTTAAAAGTATTTATTATATACGGTACGGTATCAGAAATACGGCTCTTGACCTAATTAAATCTTATTTATGTAATTGAATTCAAGGAGTGGTAATCAATACATGCAATGGTAATCAATTGTGCATATGATTTACGAGTATACATATATATATATATATATATATATATATATATATATATATATATATATATATATATATATATATATATATATATATATATATATATATATATATATATATATATATATATATATATATATATATATATATATACAT
Source organism: Sericinus montela (assembly GCA_029286605.1). Lineage (NCBI taxonomy): Eukaryota > Metazoa > Arthropoda > Insecta > Lepidoptera > Papilionidae > Sericinus > Sericinus montela. The sequence continues at coordinate 10,148 of JAGSMR010000541.1, read as the reverse complement.
ATATCCTCGTATATGTAAACATAGTAGGACGACCCCACCACATGGAGTGACGACTTGCAAAATGTTGCAGGAAGTCGATGGATGCTGGGGATCGTTCGTTGTGGAAAGCTTTGGGAGAGGCCTATGTTCAGCAGTGAACTCTTGATAGGATGTAATGAAGAAGAAGAAGAAGTAAACCAACGGCATATTACAAAAGTTTTATACACTAAATACTAATTTCGAGTAATAATAATTTCGTGTCGAGAGACCCCAGTTTGATCCCAGGTGGTTTTCAAAAATTATGTACGAATTATATCGTTGGCATAGGCATAAAGACGGCAACGGGCTCACCACCTGTCACATTGTCCCGAAAAATCTTCCGTGGAAGGTGGGTCGAAGGAACTTAATTATCTAGACTAGACCTCTGTCTACCCCTGTATTGAGAATTGCGTGAAGATGTTATTTCAAAACCATTGCTATGATATCTGCCGTCTGGAGATCGAACTCAGGTCTCGACTCGAATACCGATCACCCAACCACTGGCTATCAGGACTTGCACTTTATTCAGTATGTAGTATATCAACCCAAGTTGTAGATATACCGCATGGTACAGGAAACACTCGTGTTATATAAAATATTAACGTGTATGTTCACCCCTGAATGAACTCACTGAGCAACATAAAAATACACCCCGCAGGGGAATGACCGTTAATCAAATTCCCTTCCAGTCGGCGTTAAATTGCAAATCCACGGTTTGTTAAACTAATTATACACATTATGTTGCACTGAGTTTTATGCGATAGAGGAAGCTACATAACAAATATAATAATGTGTGTGTAGTATCTTTTAAATATTAAAACTTTTATTTATTAGCTAGTAAGTATAGCTTTTTCCCGCGGCTTAACTTGGGTTTATTAAAAAATATTAGGGTTAGAAGCGAGGTCTATTGCTGCTCTCTTTAATGATATTTGTAATACTTCGTTTTTAATTAAAAAGGGTCCCAATTTTAGTACTCATTTACAGTACAATCGAAAGGGTTATGAACTTTTCATTAATTAATGCATAATTTTAGAGGTAATTATACCCGACAGCTTAGCTGGTAGTGATCCCGCCTTCGACGCTATATATATATATATATATATATATATATATATATATATATATATATATATATATATATATATATATATATATATATATATATATATATATATATATATATATATATATATATATATATATATATATATATATATATATATATATATATATATATGTATATGTATATATACTTAGCACGTTGAAGTGGCCATTGGCCGGGCCACATAGCTCGTATTGAGCATCGACCTGCATAGTGTTGCGCGAAGTCGATGGATGCAGAGGGCACAGAACCGCTCTATGTGGCAATCTGCCCCCACCCTCCCCTGCCCTCAAGATGTATGATGGACAGCCTAGTATGATGGATAGGCTAGTATGATGATGATTATAATTTGTAAAACATGCCACTCACAAACATTAGTATTGGTTGTGGTATTCATTTCAACAACCCGTAGCGTCGAAGGCGGGATCACTACCAGCTAAGCTGTCGGGTATATTACCTTTAAAATTATGCATTAATTAATGAAAAGTTCATAACCCTTTCGATTGTACTGTAAATGAGTACTAAAATTGGGACCCTTTTAATTAAAACGAAGTATTACAAATATCATTAAAGAGAGCAGCAATAGACCTCGCTTCTAACCCTAATTAGCTTCAAAAGTTTTATGATAACTAAAATATTTTTAATAAACCCAAGTTAAGCCGCAGGAAAAAGCTATACTTACTAGCTAATAAATAAAAGTTTAATATTTAAAAGATACTACACACACATTATTATATTTGTTATGTAGCTTCCTCTATCGCATAAAACTCAGTGCAACGTAATGTGTATAATTAGTTTAACAAACCGTGGATTTGCAATTTAACGCCGACTGGAAGGGAATTTGATTAACGGTCATTCTCTGCGGGGTGTATTTTTATGTTGCTCAGTGAGTTCATTCAGGGTGAACATACACGTTAATATTTTATATAACACGAGTGTTTCCTGTACCATGCGGTATATCTACAACTTGGGTTGATATACTACATACTGAATAAAGTGCAAGTCCTGATAGCCGAGTGGTTGGGTGATCGGTATTCGAGTCAAGAGACCTGAGTTCGATCTCCAGACGGCAGGCATCATAGCAATGGTTTTTAGAAATAACATCTTCACGCAATTCTCAATACAGGGGTAGACAGAGGTCTAGTCTAGATAATTAAGTTCCTTCGACCCACCTTCCACGGAAGATTTTTTCGGGACAATGTGACAGGTGGTGAGCCCGTTGCCGTCTTTATGCCTATGCCAACGATATAATTTGTACATAATTTTTGAAAACCCCATTGTGTACGAGCCTACCACCTGGGGATCAAACTGGGGTCTCTCGACACGAAATTATTATTACTCGAAATTAGTATTTAGTGTATAAAAACTTTTGTAATATGCCGTTGGTTTTACTTCTTCTTCTTCTTCATTACAGCCTATCAAGAGTTCACTGCTGAACATAGGCCTCTCCCAAAGCTTTCCACAACGAACGATCCCCAGCATCCATCGACTTCCTGCAACATTTTGCAAGTCGTCACTCTATGTTGTGGGGGTCGTCCTACACTGTGTTTACATATACGAGGGTGCCACTCGAGAACCTTTATTCCCCAACGGTTGTCAGTTCGTTGAGCTATGTGTCCGGCCCATTACCACTTCAGCGCACTGATCGTTACGACTATGTCAGTTACTTCATTTATCTTACTTATAAAATAAAAATAAAAATTTTTATTAGTTACATAATAATAGTTAAACATAGTATAATTTTACCTTCTTCACATACTATCCATTGTACTTAATATATTTCCTTTTGTACGCGCTACAATATTTTAAACTCATATATGGCTATTAGATATTTTTCTTGATACTGAGTTTATTCTTCCTTTGACTTCCATTGATCCTAAGGGATTAAGGGACATAAAAGCAAGGACAGGAACAATATTACATTTTCATTATTATTTTCTATAAATGAAAATATAGCTTGATCGTATATAAACTGGATTAGAGGGTTGACAATTAAGTCCTCTCGACCTACCTTCCACCAAAGCCTGTTTGGGGCAAAGTTACATTGGTCATTCTATGTACTACTATAGTGATAGAATGACCTCCTTTCTGTAATCTGTTTTTTTTTTTTAGGTTTAAGTTAATAATAAATAAATAAATATCTTCAAGCAATTCCCAATACAGGGGTAGACAGAGTCTAGAGGGTAAAGGTCTTGTCTAGACAATTAAGTCCCTTTGACCCACCTTCCACAGAATGTATTTAAGTTTACTTGGTGTACAATATAGTGGTGCCCAAGTCTACGGTATACACTTACATATATTTAAATAGATATTCATAAAATAAAAAATAAAATATCTTCACGCAATTCCCAATACAGGGGTAGACAGAGGCCGAGTCTAGACAATTAAGTCCCTTCGACCCACCTTTCACCGAAGATATTTTCGGGACAACGTGACAGGTGGTGAGCCCGTCGCCGCCTTTATGTCCAATCCAACGATATTCGTACATAAGTTTTTGAAAAACCCATTGGTACGAGCCTACCAACTGGGGATCGAACTCGGGTCTATTGACTCGAAATTCCGACCACCCACTATCGTTGACTCCACTCGGCTATCGTGACTTTAATATATAGATATTCATAATCATAATAACAACGGCTTATAGAAATCCGCTGTAGACCTTACCCTAAAGGTGAATTAGTCATAATCGCCACGCTTGGTAAGCGGACTGGCGAACGCAGTAGCAAATACCTTACACCGTAATCGCTGCTAGCCGTCACTGGTCACCTGAAATGCGGTCTGGTATTTATTGATTTTGTTTCCTCGCCATCCATCAGTAGTCAATTGCATTTTCGAGACTCTCACGATATCCACGGGAAAATAGGAGGAGGTATTATTATTACATTCCGTTGTGTATAAATATAAACATTCATGAATCCAGAGAAACATTTACGTTCATCAAACAAATGTTTGCCCATAATTAAATAAAAATTAAAATAAAATATCTTCACGCAATTCCTAGTTCAGGGTAGACAGAGGTCTAGACTAAAACAATTAAGTCCCTACGACCTACCCTCCACCACCGATGTTTTTTTGGCCATAATAACACACTTCAAATTCCACATTTACATAGAAAAACCAAGTATGGAATTTGTTATGAATAAAAATGGTAACTTGAAAACTTTGTTTATAAATTATATGTCACTTGATAGAAAAATTTTATTAGATTATCATATCAAAGTCACATGAATCAGATTGGATTGGCATCGGAGAGTTATAAATTGAATAAGTGGTACAAAATTATGAATCTCTAAGCGGCATTTTCGTACCTGTGCAATTTTCTTCAAAGAACTATAGACACAATAACCTATAGAATCCATAAAGGATATTACATTTTTAAATTAATATCTAAGCTAAGTCACGATAGCCGAGTGGTTGGGTGGTTGGAATTTCGAGTGGGTAGACCCGATTTTGATCCCCAGGTATCAGGCTCGTACCAATGGGTTTTTCAAAAAAAACTTATGTACGAATAATATCGTTGGCTTGGATATAAAGACGGCGACGGGCTCACCACCTGTCACGTTGTCCCGAAAATATCTTCGGTGGAAAGAGGGTCGGAGGGACTTCATTGTCAAGACTAGACCTCTGTCTACCCCTGTATTGGGAATTCCGTGAAGATTTTTATTTATTTATTTATAATATCTAAGCTAATGAAAAAAAGTAATAATAAATATTGACTGTTAAAAAATTCATCAGTACTAATACCATGTTACAGTAGCGTATTAACTATGTTTATTTTAGACTTCACGAATGATCCCTGAAGGGGTAGACAGAGAGAACAGATAGCAAAGTATCATGATAATTACTTATGTCTTTTACCTGTCTTAAATTCAAGACATTTACACGATTTTCATATGCACTGCGTTTATGAAAGTAGTTGTTTCTTAAAACTTCAATAACTTTATAAAAAGATATCGCAAGGTCGTCGTAAGGAGATAGGGTACTACCATTGAGTATTTTCAAAACTTATATACGTTTTATATCGTCGGCATAAAAACGATGATGTTCTTACGACCACTCATGTTGATCCATAACCTCCTATAAAATGTGCGTGGGAAGGATTAAATTGTCTTGACCTCTGGCTACCCCTGTAATGGAAAATCCTTAAGGATAAAAAAATATATCGCAATATTTTTAAATTATGGCCAAGTTTATACGAAATAAAACTTAGAAAATTTAATTAAAATATATGCAGTAGTTTCTCCGCACTACTGTAAATCTCTACCATTTTAGTTATAAAGATTTGTATTAGGCCTATCATTTTATGAGCCCTATTTTTTAGACAGCTAACATAGATAAAAAAGGGGATAAAAGCAAGTAACTTTCAGATTCACCTAAAGATAATATTCTACAACATAAATCGCGAAGTTTATTGTCATTGAAACCGAAAGACAGTAAACGTTTTTATGGACGTCTTATGCAAAAACATAGCAATAAAACTGTTTTTCAGAAGACGCGAATAAATGTTACCCTTTAGTGACCTTCGAGAACTGACCTCAAATCCTAATTAAATAACTTATTTATCGATATAAGTTCCATACATTACATCCATCGATCGTCATTTTAAACTAACACCGTATCGTACTGAGGTTCCTCTGACGGAGAAGAAACGACGAAAGAAATTGCATAGGTATCCTTTTTAGGTTTTTTTTTTTTTATAAAAAATCAATAGAAATCAAAATAGAAAATAATAAAAATAATTTAATTAGAAATCGCATGGGAGGGATCAACTCATTCCCAGGGGTTACTGCCGCAACCAATCAATTGCCTGTCATATACAAAATACATTTGAGCGCCAGTAACGGCATTTACAAAAAGCAATTTAAGAAGCTTTAAATAAGTTTTAAGCTAATAAGCTTTTTTTAATAGGAGTAGTTTTAATTTTTTATACCTCACATAGGACATAGTTTTAGTGTGCGCAGGAAATTTACAGCTTAGTCCACCCGTTAGCTACCAAAGCTAGGGAAAGCCCGGTCGAGCCAGCCCATTCATGCAACAACAAAATAGGTGCGTGGCTCTACCACTGTAAAAATTACTACATTCATAATGCAACTTCAGCTGCACTAATAAGGGCCAGGCTACAACTGGGCAAGAGCAAGGGCGCACTGAATACCGGTTGGAGTTGAATACCGGTTGATATGCCAATCTTGATTGGTGAGTAAAGTAGACTCACAGTTCTTACCCTCTCTTTTTCCTCATTTCTTGCCCTATCTCGGTTTCTTTCTTATGATAAGTAAACCAATAGTAATACTTCTGGTTATGTTAATAATTATAGGCTAGGCTACGGTAACCTTACATACATACATACATACGTACATGCGTACATACCTACATACATACATACATTACGGCCCTTTAAAGCCCACTGCTTATGGCCTCTCCCACCTTAAAATTACGGCAATCTTACAAACACCTAAACCTATTGCTCGTTAGCTATCACCTTACACAAAATTAAAAACCTTAAAAAAACGTATCTTTAGAGGACTATAATGAAAACAAACTTAATAATTATTATTAAGTTACATTTTGTAGATAATATAAATAGTATTTTAGAGTAGTAAAGAACATACACAATAATTGGACTTTCAATATGTGGTTTATATTACTTTCTCATCCGAACGCTATAAGCGTTCAGATGAGAAAGTAATTTATGTTTACTTAATTTTAGACGGTCGTAAAATATACATTAATGTATTGTAATAAAGACGAATTTTCTGTGTAATTTTAAGGTAATGTTAATGCTTCGCTCGATCTCAGATCTCATCAGTCCCACAACAAGGAGGATGACAAATGACGACAGATTTTCTGAAAGAAGGCCTTAGAGCCACGAAAATGTGGATGAGGTATATATCGTTTTTAAAACATAAAATAAGTATTAGGTTGTAAATTATCTTTAGAATTAATAAAATACTGAATATAATATCTAATAGCATTCTTAGAACTGTATGTGTTTATTGGCGTAAGAATATACCACCTCCTTTATTATCTGTGTGTTGTAAGAGGCGATTAAGGAAAAAGTCTTGAAAATGCTATTGGCAACGTTCAAATATACAGTCTAGACAACTAAGTCCCTTGACCCACCTTCCACCGAAGATATTTTCGGGACAATGTGACAGGTGGTGGGCCCGTCGCCGCCTTTATGTCCAAGCCAACGATATAATTCGTTCATAAGTTTTGAAAACTCATTGCTACAAACCTGCCACTTGGGGATCGAACTCGGGCCTCTCGACTCGAAATTCCGACCACCGAACCACTCAGCTATCGTGAAGAAAAAGAACCAGATGTACCATATTTTAAATAGTCCTCACGTATTTACAACTCATGGCACTAGCTTGATAATATAATGACGTGATCTCCTTTAATTAATCCATTCATTAATTATGTTTTTGTTAAGTTTTTACGTTCCTCTACTGTGTACGAAATGAAAGGGCATTAATCATCCACTTTAGTTTATGTTATACATGTTTATAATGTAATTCAGATTTGTGGTTTATTCTTTAATTTGGTTTTTTATTTTTTTTATAGAATAGGTAGGCAAATGAGCAGGAGGTGTCTCTCGTGATGGTGATGACCGCTGCGCATGAACATCATCGCAATACCAGAGGAACAGCAGAGGCGTTGCCGGCCTCATAAATCTTATATTAAAAATACTTGCAATACGGTTACAGCGTCAGAATATTTCTACCCCAATGACCCCGTAGGTGTGGCCAGTGGCAACTCAGATTCCAAGATAGGACCACTAAAACTATAACATCCAACAGAGCTTTAAATTGTATATTTGTTTTCGCCCGCAACTTTGTCCGTTTTAATGTAAATTTATAAGAACGCGAGGATAGTAGCATTAACTGTCTTCAGTTTTCCATCTAGGTCTATATCAAAATCGTTTCAACTATTTAGACATGAAAGAAATTTTTGGCCCAACTGGGCTGATAAACTACTATCCAGCAAGTCTTTGCTTCATAAATAAATAAATACACACCTACATATATAGATAGAGACAACATCGTATACGTTGCTTCCATCCCAATGTAAAATGCTAAATCATTTGTGGTATGGGAATCGGAAACAACGAAGGCACCACAATCACCCAGACCGGAGAAAATGTATAAAAAGTGGTTTTTCTACATTGACCCGACCGGGAACTGAACCCGGAACCTCAGACGGCGACACTTTGAAAACCGGTGTTTACGAGCCTGCCACCTGGGAATGGAACTCGGTTCTCATGACTCGGATTCCGATCACCCAACCACTCGGCTATCGTGACATACAACTATGTGTATGCCTCTGTCTACCCCTGTTTTGAGAATGGCGTGAAGATATTTTTTGACGACAGGGAGCAGAAACTTTATTAAACGTACATCTTAAATATGTATCAGAGTACCGTCTTAATTAAATAAATTTATCTTGGTAGTCCGTTCGGTTACCCAAGACAGAAACCTAATTATGGCGATCCGTAACTTGCTCGCATAAACTATGAAGCAAGGAGATAAATGTCTATGATACGTAAACAGAACCTTCATTATAGCACAGAGTAAACAAAAAGAAATACTTCCAACCGTTGGTAGACGACAAAGGATTAAGTCTTACTATGCTGATGAACTGTGCGAAAATGTTGCTGCGTCGTTAGTAAAATTACCAACTACGGATAACTTCTTATATCAAACACAAAGCAATGTTATTAATATTTTTTCAATTTTTTACTGTTTTTTTTTATATAAACAGAGGTGTAATAAAGTGTATTGTATTCATCTCTAACCGAAGATTATTTGGGACAGCGTAACATCTGATGAGCGTGTCACGGTCTTATTGCCGAAGCTAATGATGCAATATAATTACACATTTATTTACCATAATATTTATTTTATTATATATTATTGAAGTGACGATAGCCGAGTCGTTGGGTGGTCGGAATTTCGAGTCGAGAGACCCGAGTTCGATCCCCAGGTGGCAGTACCAATGAGTTTTTCAAAAACTTATGTACGAATTTCATCGTTGGCTTGGACATAAAGACGGCGACGGGCTCACCACCTGTCAAGTTGTCCCGAAAATATCTTCGGTGGTAGGTGGGTCAATGGGACTTAATTGTCCAGACTTGACCTCTGTCTACCCCTGTATTGGGAATTGCGTGAAGATATTTATTTATTTATTATATTTATAATATTAAAGACGGCGACGGGCACACCACCTATCACGTTGTCCCGAAAATATCTTCGGTGGAAGGTGGGTCAAAGGGACTTAATTGTCTAGACTAAACCTCTGTCTACCCCTGTATTGGAAATTGCATGAAGAAATTTGATATTTATTTATATTTTTTTTTTATATTTATGAAACTTATAAATGTCCATGACTCTGGTACAGACATTTATATTCACCCCGAGTATGTCATCCCCTAGCATTGTTCAAACCCACAACAGATAGCTTCAAAAGCAGGCCTCGTTAACAATCGGTCTATCTGGTCGTGATGTCAGTTAATAATTAGACCGCTAAATTATTCAAATCAAATCTTCTACTAGTTTCCCAAACGTCACATTACATATTTTATATAATCTCATTAGTAAATAAAAATAGATTTTACTTAGTGACTTGAGACGCTACACTGAAAATAATTGACAACACTTTAAAAATTACGTGCAATAAAGAAAATTGCATCCTTATTTGGTTTGACAAGTCACGATAGCCGTGTGGTTGGGTCAGCGGAATCCGAGTTAATTAACACAAGTTCGATATTCAGGAGATTGACTCGTAGCAATGACTTTTTCAAAACTTATGTACGATTTACATCGTTGGCTTATATATAAAGACGACAACAGGCTCAGCAAACTGTCTCATATTTCATAATAAGCTCCGTAGATGAAAAGGAATAAAATTTTTAGACATAAATATTATGATATGATACAGGTCTTGCCTAGTGTGGGGACCCCAGCAATGTCCCAGGTCTGGCAAAAGTCGCAACTACTCCATGTTAATCATATTTTATGTGCATATGTGT
>JAGSMR010000540.1:0-31478 GCA_029286605.1 Sericinus montela | reverse complement strand
TTTTTTCATTAGTATTTTGTTAGTACTTCATTTTTCATTAGTATTTTGTTAGTACTTCATTTTTCATTAGTATTTTGTTAGTACTTCATTTTTCATTAGTATTTTGTTAGTACTTCATTTTTCATTAGTATTTTGTTAGTACTTCATTTTTCATTAGTATTTTGTTAGTACTTCATTTTTCATTAGTATTTTGTTAGTACTTCATTTTTCATTAGTATTTTGTTAGTACTTCATTTTTCATTAGTATTTTGTTAGTACTTCATTTTTCATTAGTATTTTGTTAGTACTTCATTTTTCATTAGTATTTTGTTAGTACTTCATTTTTCATTAGTATTTTGTTAGTACTTCATTTTTCATTAGTATTTTGTTAGTACTTCATTTTTCATTAGTATTTTGTTAGTACTTCATTTTTCATTAGTATTTTGTTAGTACTTCATTTTTCATTAGTATTTTGTTAGTACTTCATTTTTCATTAGTATTTTGTTAGTACTTCATTTTTCATTAGTATTTTGTTAGTACTTCATTTTTCATTAGTATTTTGTTAGTACTTCATTTTTCATTAGTATTTTGTTAGTACTTCATTTTTCATTAGTATTTTGTTAGTACTTCATTTTTCATTAGTATTTTGTTAGTACTTCATTTTTCATTAGTATTTTGTTAGTACTTCATTTTTCATTAGTATTTTGTTAGTACTTCATTTTTCATTAGTATTTTGTTAGTACTTCATTTTTCATTAGTATTTTGTTAGTACTTCATTTTTCATTAGTATTTTGTTAGTACTTCATTTTTCATTAGTATTTTGTTAGTACTTCATTTTTCATTAGTATTTTGTTAGTACTTCATTTTTCATTAGTATTTTGTTAGTACTTCATTTTTCATTAGTATTTTGTTAGTACTTCATTTTTCATTAGTATTTTGTTAGTACTTCATTTTTTCATTCATGTAATAATATTATCTTTTATGCATATTACTTGTACACACACGATATTTCACATCTGCCAGGCGTCCCATGACGGTTCACATTTTTTTTTTAATAATCACGATACTAAACTATTTCACAGAGAAAATTAAAGTACTAGAAAAATTATTGTATAAATATAAAAAGAACGTTACCTTTTTCAAGATGAAGTTTTTCGATGTCTCAGTTTTTCTTGTGCGGATAGCAGATTTGTGGAACAAAGTAATCTATGCAAGGTCACATCTAGAATATTCCTCGCATTTGATACGTTGCACGTAGAACACAAACAGGGTAATGTGAAGGTAGGAGTGTTGTAATCTACCGTCGGGAAAAAATATTGTTCGATGACTCGGCAAGTTACATGTTTCTTATAAATACCATAGAATTCATATTGAGAAAATTAATCACATGTCTACACATTTAAAGCATTTATTAAAAGCGTAACACAAACAACACTAAAGATTGCCCACGTCTTTACCCACGTGACTTACTGAAACCAGGCACAGTGCAACCATATAAAAGCTTGCTCACGATCACTTACTTTACTATATGTAATTTAGGCACTCAAAAACTTTAAATGTAAATTTCTATTAGGAAATAATATTTGACTAATAAGTATTTACAGTATAACTTTCTATTAGTCAAATAATGTTTCAATCAATCGGATCGGCTTCAAATAACAATTGTTTTTCTGGATGGATACAAGACCACTATCATTACTTTAAACAAAATTATATAGTATATTGTACTTACTAGAATACTTGTGCGTTTAGTGACAAAGCCGACTGGCCATCGATGAATTTTTTAAAAAGCTGCTTAGAACTGTGCATCATCTTTATACAGAATTGAATTGTCTTTACGATTACATCGATTAATCGCCTCAATCGATTATAAACCAATAATTCTTTGTAAGATATTGTAACAAACGTTTTAATAATAAATCGAAGAAAATGTAGTAAAAAATCGATGTTCTCCGCTATATACGTCGCTATGGTTTGCCATTCTAAGAAAAGTCAATCAAAGGGAGGGTAGTTTAAGCATAAAATACCAAAAACATATAAGTGGGTTTTCTGATTTAAGTAGCAGTTTGAACGATTTTGACCACAAAAATATGATATATACACACACGAAAAATATGACATAAACACACACGAAAAATATGATACAAACATATACAGTACCTAAGTCTTATTCCTGGGAGTTGACACAGTCGAATACACGTAATAATCATTTATGTTCACGCATTTCCAAAAACTGAGGTAAGCAGAGGGCTAGACAATTAAAACCTTCCACCCATTCATTACTACGGTAGATATTTGGGACAACGTGACAGGTGGTGAGTGAGTAAAGGGGTACAATTCGGAACTACTATGTGTCGTTAAAAGGTAATGAACGTTTGTATAGCAATTTCATAAACAAACATACAACCGAATTGACAACAGTTCTCTTTTTCTTTAGTCGGTTATAAATCTCTTAATATATTAAAAACAAATAAAAATTTCCTTATACAATATAATAGCAACGTCACAATCAATTATTTGCTACAGATGTATTGCAGGTATATTGAATGTCTAGAACAAACAAATGTCCGCCTTTTTTTACTTATATGTTTTATAAGGTTCATAAAGTTAAATAAATAAATAAATACGCGAAATTGGGCACGTTGAGCGAATGAGTGAAGACCGAATTGTGAAGAAAATATATAGCGCGAAAGTTAATATTAAAAGGTGTCGCAGTAGACCGAGACTAACTTTCGAAGACCATGTGAGCAAATTGCTCGAAGAGGGAAGGCTCAAGAGTACTCGGATACCTAGACGTGCATGTATGAAGAAGATGATGAATCTGAAAGAAGCGAAAGAAGTATGTAGGGATCGTGACACTTGGCGATCTGTTCTCTCTGGCTACCCCGTCAGTGATTGTGCGTGAAGATAAGTAAGTAAGATATATTGCAGGCGCTTGAACACTAAACTGTTATACGAGGTTACGTAAAACATTAAAATATGAGGGCCGACTACAGAACCTCCTCCGTTTTCTCGTCAGTTAAGAACTATATTTGCGTATCTTGGAGCTAGGATCTCGTTTTTGATTTAAGCCCGCAACCTTTACTTTCGTTATTTTGCACATCCCATATCATATTCTAAATTAGTATCCTCTTGTTTGCAATTGCCGTGCGGTATCGCGGTATTTATATACGATCCTCTTTCTTCCTGTGAGTGGGCGAGAGGCGACAAAGGGAAAAGCCAATTTTAAAAACCTTATTTTTAGTTGCCTCTTACATCGTTGCCATATGGCTACTGTCACACGGCGGGATATAAACTAAGATAATACCAGACCAAAATTCAGCAGCCTTATGCCAACAGCTTGGCTGGAAATCGTTGATCGTGTAAGTTGGGTGTCTGGTACTGAAACTGCGCATCCACCTGCCTTTTATATAAATATATGCCACTATAATAAAAAAAAATCTAATCGACAATTAGGATTCATCTTAAGAAACACAAAAAACTTTAAGAAACCTGACAGTACGGTCATTCTATATTCCAGTTTAGTAAGAAATATTCTTGAATTTGCATCTATAGTTTGGTCACCTTATTATGCTGTTCATTCTAATAGGATAGAGGGAGTTCAAAAGCAGTTTTTTAAAGTTCTATGTTGGCGCTTTTATTTAACACGTACATTAGCGGAATACTCTGATAGGTGCACATACTTTCAAGTTACGTCACTAAACAAGAGGCGAGAGTTTGCATTGCTGGTATATTTATACAAATTACTTCATTCAATCGTGGATTGTCCATTCTTACTTTCCCAGATATAAGTAAGTATCTCAGATATAAGTACCATGCATCGAGGTAGAAGTTCCAAGACATTTCTATTAAATGTTTATAGTAACATCACCCCATATTATAATCCATTGGTTCAAATGTGTAGGAAATATAAAGAAATTTCTATTAGCTACACAAATATAGATGTATTTATTTCGAATTTGAACACATATAAGTCAAGTGTTTGGGAAACCCTCTTGTAAATGCAAAGTGATATCTGTATTTGTCATTTTTGTTTTATTACATCTTTGTGTAAATTTTCAAATTTTTTTTCATTAGTTATATTTAAGTGTAAGAAAGAAAACACCGTGTCCTTGTTTTAAATCTGTAATAGTGTCTTCAAAATATTCTCGGGGTTGACTGACGAAACGGACGGCAGTGTGAACGATCATCGTCTTGTATCGAACTTACTGCGTTTCCACACATTTAGATCAGTTTTCTGATATGGCTCAAGACGGATCTAACAACGAGTTGCCTCACGTGGACTACCCTACGCCGACATATATATTTTAAAACGCCAATTTCAGATATAAGTAAGTATCTCAGATATAAGTAAGTATCTCAGATATAAGTAAGTATCTCAGATATAAGTACCATGCATCGAGGTAGAAGTTCCAAGACATTTCTATTAAATGTTTATAGTAACATCACCCCATATTATAATCCATTGGTTCAAATGTGTAGGAAATATAAAGAAATTTCTATTAGCTACACAAATATAGATGTATTTATTTCGAATTTGAACACATATAAGTCAAGTGTTTGGGAAACCCTCTTGTAAATGCAAAGTGATATCTGTATTTGTCATTTTTGTTTTATTACATCTTTGTGTAAATTTTCAAATTTTTTTTCATTAGTTATATTTAAGTGTAAGAAAGAAAACACCGTGTCCTTGTTTTAAATCTGTAATAGTGTCTTCAAAATATTCTCGGGGTTGACTGACGAAACGGACGGCAGTGTGAACGATCATCGTCTTGTATCGAACTTACTGCGTTTCCACACATTTAGATCAGTTTTCTGATATGGCTCAAGACGGATCTAACAACGAGTTGCCTCACGTGGACTACCCTACGCCGACATATATATTTTAAAACGCCAATTTCAGATGTAAGGAACTAATACTAGCTCTGCTTTAAGTAATTTTACTGAAGAGCTTGATGCACCTGGACGTTAATATAATCTGACCGAACTAAGGGATATGTTATAAATAAAATAAAATAAAATAAAATAAAATAAAATAAAATAAAATAAAATAAAATAAAATAAAATAAAATAAAATAAAATAAAATAAAATAAAATAAAATAAAATAAAATAAAATAAAATAAAATAAAATAAAATAAAATAAAATAAAATAAAATAAAATAAAATAAAATAAAATAAAATAAAATAAAATAAAATAAAATAAAATAAAATAAAATAAAATAAAATAAAATAAAATAAAATAAAATAAAATAAAATAAAATAAAATAAAATAAAATAAAATAAAATAAAATAAAATAAAATAAAATAAAATAAAATAAAATAAAATAAAATAAAATAAAATAAATATCTTGTCGCAATTCCCAATACAGGGGTAGACAGAGGTCTAGTCTAGACCTAAGTCCCTTTGACCGAAGATATTTTCGGGACAACGTGACAGGTGGTTACAATTTAAGATAAAACTTAAAGGAAAGAGAACTTTCTGCAATTGTTTTTTTTGTCTGTATTGTATATATGTGTCATTCCCTGTTTTGGAAATTAACTATTCCTTCTTTTTTTCTTTCACAATTAAGCGGAAGCTTTATAATTTAATCTTATGCCAGATTTTATTATTTATGGCACTGGAGATACGATCTCTTTGTAAAATGTGCGGCGTTACCTTGGCCGACCGAAAAAGAAACGAAGAGAATATGGCTGGTTTGAAAAATAACCTTATCACTGAAATTGATAAGGACAAGTACGACCACAATGGTTTGGGCATTTTGAGCAAATGGGTGAAGACCGAATGGGGAAGAAAATATTAAAGGGCGTTAAGGTACGCCGAGAATAACTTTCGAAGACCATGTGAGCAAATTGCTTGAAGAGGGACCTAAACTTGCAAGTATGAAGAAAATGAATCTGAAAGAAGGAAAGAGGGATGAAAGGATCGTGAAACTTGGCGTTCTGTTCTGTCTAGCTACCTCGTCAGGGACTATGCGTGAAGATAAGTAAATTAATAAATTCCTAAATTTAGATAGGTAGAGGGCTAGACAATTAAGTCCTTCCACCCACCGTTTACTACGGCAGATATTTGGGAAAACGTGACAGGTGGTGAGCCCGTCGCCATCTTTATGTCCAAGTCAACGATGTAATTCGTACATACGTTTTTGAAAAACTCATTGGTACTGCCACCTGGGGATCGAACTCGGGTCTCTCGACTCGTAATTCCGACCACCCAATAACTCGGATATCGTGACTTATATAAGATACGATCTCTTTGTAAAATGTGCGGCGTTACTTTGGCCGGCCGAAAAAGAAACAAAGAGAATATGGCTGGTTTGAAAAATAACCTTATCACTGAAATTGATAAGGACAAGTACGACCACAATGGTTTGGGCATTTTGAGCAAATGGGTGAAGACCGAATGGGGAAGAAAATATTAAAGGGCGTTAAGGTACGCCGAGAATAACTTTCGAAGACCATGTGAGCAAATTGCTTGAAGAGGGACCTAAACTTGCAAGTATGAAGAAAATGAATCTGAAAGAAGGAAAGAGGGATGAAAGGATCGTGAAACTTGGCGTTCTGTTCTGTCTAGCTACCTCGTCAGGGACTATGCGTGAAGATAAGTAAATTAATAAATTCCTAAATTTAGATAGGTAGAGGGCTAGACAATTAAGTCCTTCCACCCACCGTTTACTACGGCAGATATTTGGGAAAACGTGACAGGTGGTGAGCCCGTCGCCATCTTTATGTCCAAGTCAACGATGTAATTCGTACATAAGTTTTTGAAAACCCATTGGTACGAGCTTGCCACCTGGGATCGAACTCGGGTCTCTCGACTCGTAATTCCGACCACCCAATAACTCGGATATCGTGACTTATATAAGATACGATCTCTTTGTAAAATGTGCGGCGTTACTTTGGCCGGCCGAAAAAGAAACAAAGAGAATATGGCTGGTTTGAAAAATAACCTTATCACTGAAATTGATAAGGACAAGTACGACCACAATGGTTTGGGCATTTTGAGCAAATGGGTGAAGACCGAATGGGGAAGAAAATATTAAAGGGCGTTAAGGTACGCCGAGAATAACTTTCGAAGACCATGTGAGCAAATTGCTTGAAGAGGGGACCTAAACTTGCAAGTATGAAGAAAATGAATCTGAAAGAAGCGAAAGAGGGATGAAAGGATCGTGAAACTTGGCGTTCTGTTCTGTCTAGCTACCTCGTCAGGGACTATGCGTGAAGATAAGTAAATTAATAAATTCCCTAAATTTAGATAGGTAGAGGGCTAGACAATTAAGTCCTTCCACCCACCGTTTACTACGGCAGATATTTGGGAAAACGTGACAGGTGGTGAGTGAGTAAAGGGGTACGATTCGGAACTACTATGTGTTAAATGGATAATAAGCGTTTGTATAGGAATTTCATAAATAAAACATACCACCGAAATAAGAACAGTTCCCTTTTTCTGAAGTCGGTTATAAATCTCTTAATATGTTCCTCGTATAACAGCACCGTCACAATCAATCATTTGCTACAGATATATTGCAGGCGCTTGAACACTAAACTGTTATACGAGGTTACGTAAAAAATAAAAATATGAGGGCCGACTTCAGAACCTCCTCCGCTTTTTTATCAGTTAAGAACTGTATTTGTGTATCGAGCATATAATAAAAAAACTTAATCGACAATTAGGATTCATCTTAAGAAACACAAAAAACTTTAAGAAACCTGACAGTATGGTCATTCTATATTCCTGTTTAGTAAGAAATAAACTTGGATATGCATCTACCTTATTATGCTGTTCATTCTAATAGGATAGAGGAAGTTTCGAAGCGGTTTTAAAAGTTCTATGTTGGCGCTTTTATTTAACACGTACATTAGCGGAATACTCTGATAGGTACTAGTCACGATAGCCGAGTTGTTGGGTGGTCGGAATTTCGAGTCGAGAGACCCGAGTTCGATCCCCAGGTGGCAGTACCAATAAGTTTTTCAAAACTTATGTACGAATTTCATCGTTGGCTTGGACATAAAGGCGGCGACGGGCTCACAACCTGTCACGTTGTCCCGAAAATATCTTCGGTGGAAGGTGGGTCAAAGGGACTTAATTGTCTAGACTTGACCTCTGTCTACCCCTGTATTGGGAATTGCGTGAAGA
This sequence comes from Sericinus montela, assembly GCA_029286605.1. NCBI lineage: Eukaryota > Metazoa > Arthropoda > Insecta > Lepidoptera > Papilionidae > Sericinus > Sericinus montela. The sequence continues at coordinate 23,364 of JAGSMR010000540.1, read as the reverse complement.
TATTTATATTTATTTATTACTCTGATAGGTGCACATACTTTCTAGTTACGTCACTAAAAATGAGGCGAAAGTTGGCATTGCTGGTATATTTATACGAATTACTACATTCAATCGTGGATTGTCCATTCTTACTCTCTCAGATAGATATAAGTACCATGCATGAAGGTAGAAGTTCCAAGACATTTTTATTAAATGTTTATAGTAACAAAACCTCATATTATAATCCATTCGTTCAAATGTGTAGGGAATATGACGAAATTACTATTAGCAACACAAATATAGATGTATTTATTTCGAATTTGAACACATTTAAGTCAAGTGTTTGGGAAGCCCTCTTGTAAATGCTAAGTGATTTCTGTATTTGTGATCTATGTGTAAATTTTCTAAATTTTTTTTCATTAGTGTTTTTTCTTAAAGTATAAGAAAGAAAACACCGTGTCCTTGTTTTAAATCTGTATACACATAGTTTGGACAAGGACTGTTCAATACCTTAGAATTTTAATCTTAACATGTAATTGTCTTAGTCTGTTTTGTGTATCATAAATAAATAAAATAAAAAATAAAAGTATTTTGGAGCTGATCTCGTATCTGATTTAAACCCGCAACCCTTTCTTTTGTTATTTTGCACATTCAAAATTCAATTTCCTTATACAATATAATAGCACCGTCACAATCAATTATTTGCTACAGATATATTGCAGACGCTTGAACACTAAACTGTTATACGAGATTACGTAAAATATTAAAATATGAGGGCCGACTACAGAACCTCTTCCGTTTTTTCGTCAGTTAAGAACTATATTTGCGTATCTTGGAGCTAGGATCTCGTTTTTGATTTTAACCCTTACTTTCATTATTTTGGACATCTTATATTATATTCTAAGTTAGTATCCTCTTGTTTGAAATTGCCGTGTGGTATCTCGAAATTATATAAGATCCTCTTTCTTTCTGTTTGTGGGCGAGAGGCGACGAAGGGAAAAGCCAATTTTAAAAACCTTATTTTTAGTTGCTTCTTATATCGTGCCATATGGCTACCGTCACACGGCGGGATATAAACTCAGATAATACCAGACCAAAATTCAGCAGCCTTGAGACGGCCAACAGCTCGTCTGGAAATCATTGATCGTGTAAGTTGGTTGTCTGGTACTGAAATTGTGCATCCACCTGCCGCTTGCTTGGATACATAAAGTGATTTATCTCTAAGTCTCAAGAGTTCAGCCATTGTGACGAGCGCTTCCGATTATCGTATCGCTACCGATGAAAAGTGGATACTGTAATCCACTTTTTATCACAAGTAATGGTACAATTTAAAATCCCTTCATCATTGTGTCGGTTGAGCAAAGTAACACAGCAGTCAACGCGTGTTTGCAAGTTCGATTCACTCAATTCCTGAGGTACCCATCGTTCAAGTTTTTTTTACTTTCCCGATTTGCTTCAAGTGGATTAACACAGTTTTATTACTAAGCCCGAAGCCAGCAACTATCTCTGAAGTACTTTCTGATGGATCCGCTTTCACAATAACGTTTAATTCTTCATTTTAGGTAGAAATTTCCACAACGAAAGCGTTGAAACCAAAAACGTACCGTACTTTCTTTTGCGACATCAGCGACGTACAAATGCTTCCAACTGTTTCTGAAGCACTGCTGCCACCGATATTTCATGTTTACCATTGTGCGATAATAATCGATGCCAAAGAAAAAATAATGAGGAAAAACCAAATAAATGTATGTCTGTTTTCAAACTCAAATGTACCAGCTAAATTAATTTACACACAACTAGTGTCCGGGACAAATAAAAGAATTAGAAATTTTTCAATGTTTAATTTACTACAGGTTTATAATCATTTCTCGATTTATAATATAGATTTCATTTAGCAACATAATAATACAGCATTTTATATAATGACATACAAAAAACAATATTACTGTACAAAGGACACAATTAAATATGACACAATTCATAAAACTAAAAACAATATTTCTGACTACTTAAGAGACCATTTGTAAGTAATAAAATAAAATAAATAAATAAATATCTTCACGCAATTTCCAATACAGGGGTAGACAGAGGTCTAGTCTAGTCAATTAAGTATGTCCCTTAGACCCACCTTCCACTGAAGATAATTTCGGGACAAGTGATGACAGGTGTCGCCGTCTTTATGCCAAGCCAACGATATAATTCGCACATTTGAAAAACCCATTGGTACGAGCCTGCCATCCGGGGATCAAACTCGGGTCTCTTGACTCAAAACTCCGACTACCCAACCACTCGGCTATCGTGACTTATGTATCTCTTCGCATTGTATATATTATTGTTTAAATTGGCATTATTTTTAGACATTTTACATTATTGTTACACCTAACATGGGTGAATATGGATGACCGTGGAGAAAATTATAAGAACTTGTTACTTTTATCTACAGTCGAACAATAAAATAATTTGAATTTGAAAGAAGAATATGTTTTATGAACTGGCCACTCAGCACCATATTCATTTTCATATGAATGACTACGGAATATTTAAAAAAATCTTACGCCTTCATAAAATAAGCATCTTATAAATCAGATTCCCCACTATTGTCATGCTCAACAAATACTATTATAGAAACTTTTCAAAAATCAAATCAAAAGATAGAAAATATATACAGTAGTAATAGTACAGAAAGTCATAATTTTCCAAGACTAATTGTAAAAGTATAGTGGAAAAACACTGTTACAGAAAAATTGAAGAATAATTAAAATTAAAAAATTATAAAATAAAAGATTATGATTTAATAAGATAATTTTTAATGACAAATATTTATGTATGTAAGTAGAGAAAATCATAGTGTTCTATTACTTTTATTATAATATAAAACCTGTAATTTAACAGCGTCACTGTGCATTTAAAATAAAACGAGTTTTGGATTTTATCGCGTTTTTAATTAGTTTTTACATACTATTTTTATTTCCCGACGTTTCGGATGCTTTACAGCAACCGTGGTCACGGGGGGACTGAAGCCTTGAATATCCCGCTGCCACAGCTACCTTCGGCTACCGTCAACTTTATTTATTAATTTTGGATCCGATTTACGCAGAATGTTCTCACTGTATCTTGAGGTCTTGCAGTGGTATGCTTGGTCCTAGATTTAATTATATTAATGACTGAATCCAAAGCAGGTGGTAGTATCCAACCATCTCCTCTATTGAAATGAGGTTGTTTTTTAATTCCAATAGCCTCACGGATCATCCTGGGTAGGAATTGGTGTTCTTTCGCGAGGATATGTGGCTTGTCAAATCTGATATAATGGTTGGGCCCATCTAGTATGTGATCACAGACTGCAGACTTCCTAGAGCGTCTATGTTTAACATCAGCTATGTGTTCTTTAACGCGAGTTTTTATAGATCTTTTTGTTTGTCCTATGTAAGAGAGACCACATTCACAGTTAAGCTTGTACACTCCTGCATCTTCCACAGGGATATTACACTTAACGGATGGTAAAAACTGACTAATCTTTCTCGGAGGCTTGTAAAATGTCTTAATGGAAGCTCTTTTTAAGTTTCTAGTTAAAATTCTTTTGACATTAGTACACCAACTATTTCAGCAAAACTACTAACTATTTCATGTGGCAATCATATAATAAATTTCCTTCAGCAATTTAATAAAATCCTTTAGCAATTTTTAACTTGCATTGAACAATGGTAATTTAGTATAATCAATCATGTAGTTAAAGGAAACAGGATCAATTTCTGATTTCATCAAATTATTTATGCAAGTATTACAATTTTTAAATTTACATCGTAATTTTTTTATACATCCCGCTATATATTTTTTTGATTATGCATGCAAAACTAATCAACTTCACATACGAAATAGCAGATCTGTTTTCTCTGATAATAAAAATTTCATCTATATTAAGGGTTGGCAATTATCCTTTTCACAATTAGCACTAATTGAAAGAGACGAATTTATGTTTTTAATCAACAATATTTTTTACACATTCAGAAATTGCAAGAATGTGGGAACATTTACATTTCTTGCTTCTGATAACATTTACACAACATTTCTTGCATCTGATGCAATATAAGAAATTGTTAAAAGAATCTTGATTAAAGTTTCTAGTCAGGATATTGTTTACTTTATATTGTTTATTTAAATAATTTCAAGTTTCTTTAAAGTGTTAACATTGTGTATCCAATTCTGAACTCTTCCAAATTTATTTATTTTTGTGCCATCTTGATTATTCTTAACCTTAACAAATTGAATTGTAATAATTATTGGCATTACTTTATCCCAGAACAAAGTGTTATTAGTAGTTAAAGAATTATTTTTGAACACCCCTTGAGAACCGTTGCCACATCGTGGTATGAGTGACCATTAAGAGTCAAGTAATTTATCAATTAAAATTAGTACTTTTACTTTTACTTGTCTGCAATGTATTCACTGTCTGCTGAAAGACAAAGTCACGGGCAATTTTTAGTGTTATTTGTGTTCCTCTTTAAATAAATGTTATAAGTGCACACTTATAATTAAACACTTGTGATTAGTTTTCTCAATTTGAATTCTTACGAATGGTATTTATAACAAACATGTAACTTGCCGAGTCATCGAACAATATTTTTTGCAGACGGTAGATTACAACTCTCCTACCTTCATATTGTCCTGTTTGTGTTCTACCTACAATGTATCAAATGCGAGGAATATTCTAGATGTTATGATCTTGCATAGATCACTTTAGTCCGTAAATCTGCTGTCGGAACACGAAATACTCAGGATTTGAAAAAAAAGGTCATTCTGTAAAAGGTAAAGTGCTTTTTAGATTTATACAATATTTTTCCCATGTACTTTATTTTTTTCTTTGAAATAGTTAAGTATCGTGATTATTTAAAAAAACCCGTATTGTTCCTGTACCGACGCTAGCCCAGGTAAAGGTTTATATAAATTGTCCTTGCTATATGAACTTCGGATTTTAAATAAATTTCAATTTGAGACAAGATACCTAAAAAATACTCGTAAAATCTTTTTGGAAGTTTATTATAATATTTGGTTTGTATTTTTATAATATTTTTGTTGTAACATTTTATTGCAAAATTATATTTATTGAAAATCATTAAAGAAATTTGCGTTATAAGTGCATTATTACATATTTTTTTTAATTTATTTTAAAATTAATTGAATGTAAGTTATACTGAACTTTTTGTTATTAAAGGGAAAAAATGTTTGCCTTAATTCCAACCGTGTCAGTATACCAATGAGTTTTTCAAAAACTTATGTACGAATTATATCGTTGGCTTGGACGTAAAGACGACGACGGGCTCACCACCTATCACGTTGTCCCGAAAATATCTTCGGTGGAAGGTGGGTCAAAGGGACTAGGCAGACGGTAGGCAGAGGTCTAGTCTAGACAATTAGTCTAGACTAGACCTCTGCCTACCCCTGTATTAAGAATTGCGTGAAGATATTTATTATTTATTTATACTTTACTTTTATTTTTTAACTGTCCAAGTGTTTAAACTTGATTCAAATGGTTATCACCCCCAGGAACCCTGTACTTTTCGGGGACAAAAATATCATTAAAATATTTTCTTATAGAAAATTACATTATAAATTCTTCGAGTGCTTGAATTACATATAGTAGTTGATCGTGAGCAAGCTCGTATAAGGTTGCACTGTGTCTGGTTTCAGTAAGTCGTGTGGACAAAGTCACGGGCAATTTTAGTGTTATTTGTGTTCCTCTTTAAATAAATGTTATAAGTGCACACTTATAATTAAACACTTGTGATTAGTTTTCTCAATTTGAATTCTTACGAATGGTATTTATAACAAACATGTAACTTGCCGAGTCATCGAACAATATTTTTTGCAGACGGTAGATTACAACTCTCCTACCTTCATATTGTCCTGTTTGTGTTCTACGTATGTATCAAATGCGAGGAATATTCTAGATGTTATGATCTTGCATAGATCACTTTAGTCCGTAAATCTGCTGTCGGAACACGAAATACTCAGGATTTGAAAAAAAAGGTCATTCTGTAAAAGGTAAAGTGCTTTTTAGATTTATACAATATTTTTCCCATGTACTTTATTTTTTTCTTTGAAATAGTTAAGTATCGTGATTATTTAAAAAAACCCGTATTGTTCCTGTACCGACGCTAGCCCAGGTAAAGGTTTATATAAATTGTCCTTGCTATATGAACTTCGGATTTTAAATAAATTTCAATTTGAGACAAGATACCTAAAAATACTCGTAAAATCTTTTTGGAAGTTTATTATAATATTTGGTTTGTATTTTTATAATATTTTTGTTGTAACATTTTATTGCAAAATTATATTTATTGAAAATCATTAAAGAAATTTGCGTTATAAGTGCATTATTACATATTTTTTTTAATTTATTTTAAAATTAATTGAATGTAAGTTATACTGAACTTTTTGTTATTAAAGGGAAAAAATGTTTGCCTTAATTCCAACCGTGTCAGTATACCAATGAGTTTTTATATATATAAAATTTGGTACAGTCTGCCACCTACGAGCGCGGGTCTTTTGACTCGAATTCCGATCACCGAACCACACGGCTATCGTGACTGTTACGCCTGTATATGTAGCTATAATATTGTTTTTTTTTGTGTTCCGCAAATTGTGCCGGTGTCTGTATTAGTTCTGGCTTCCTACATTTTTATGTGAGAAGTTCAGAAGAGAGATAACGAAACCGCAAATAGAATACACAAAAACTATTGATTATTTTATGGTTTGATCGTTGCGTTGCCTTTTAGAATGTTTTATTAACCAGGTATGGTGCATATATTTATATATTTATTTTGCATTCTACAATATTGACAAGGTTTTATAAATAACAAGCTGCGCACCGCTGCTCTGCCCGTGGTTAAAATGATGTCGCGGAATCATTATTATTTTTATTAAATGAAAGTAGCCTGAGTTACTCCTTATTACTTCAGCTATATACCAATGAGAATCGTGAGAGTCGTTTTAGCCGTTTCAGGAATTAACCTGAATATACAAACAGACCGACGGACAAAATTTTTAAAAATTATTTATTTTATGTATATACATTTATATGCATGTAGTAAGAAGCTGTTAATTTGGAATTACAAATAGACACTTCAATATTATTCATTTGTATAAATGATCATTGTGCACCCTGTCCGGAACAATATCGGACAAAACAAAATATTTTTACTTTTTTTAAAATAAGATATTTTATTTTTGTTATAGAGTAAATAGAGACACAGTAAATAACAATGACTTACTGTGTCTCTAGTATTATTTGTATATAACGAAATCTTCGAATGTGATTTTCACCTGCTGTTTCAGTAGTACGGAAATTTTTCTAAAGATTCCGATATTTTTAGACGTTTGTCGTTACTATTGTACGACTAACTGTGGATTAGCAGATATTTAATTGAAGATCTTGTTTCAGAGCTCTCGAGGAGATCCGCCTCATTGTCACCGAGTCCGGCCGCCGACCTACGTTCCCAGGTGAATTTATTTTTATACTTTTAATAGTCACGATAGCCGAGTGGTTGGGTGGTCGGAATTTCGAGTCAAGAGACCCGAGTTCGATCCCCAGGTGACAGGCTCGTACCAATGGGTTATTAAAAACTTATGTACGAATTATATCGTTGGCTTGGACGTAAAGACGACAGTAAATAACAATGACTTACTGTGTCTCTAGTATTATTTGTATATAACGAAATCTTCGAATGTGATTTTCACCTGCTGTTTCAGTAGTACGGAAATTTTTCTAAAGATTCCGATATTTTTTAGACGTTTGTCGAGTGTTTTACATTGTAAAACTATTAAGATATTTTTGAACTTTGTATAAATTGGTTAAAAATAAAAAATAAACATATCTTTAACTAAAGATCACCATCATTGTGCGCCCTCTATTGATAAAAGGTAACATGGTCAATTGACACCACACTGAAACAACGGATAGAATAGAATCTTCGCACTTATATCAAGGACAATCAATACAATATCGTGGTCTTGATTTTCATGATTAAGGATTTTTCCATATCTATAAACATGATGAAGAAGTCACGAGTAGCCGAGTGGTTGGGTGGTCGGAATTTCGAGTCGAGAGACCCGAGTTCAATCTCCAGTTAGTTGGCTTGTACCAATGGGTTATTAAAAAACTTATGTACGAATTAAATCGTTGGCTTGGACATGAAGACGGCGACGGGCTCACCACCTGTCACGTTGTCCCGAAAATATCTTCGGTTGAAGGTGGGTCGAAGGGACTTAATTGTCTAGACTAGACCTCTGTCTATCACTGTATTGGAAATTGCGTAAAGATTTTTTTTATAAACATGATCCTATAGATAGCATTCAACATATTCTATAGATAGAACTCATAAATAGAAAATAAATAGTCATTTAAATACTACAAAAATCTGTCATTTGTAACTAGTCTAACTAAGAAGTAGAAATTTTTTTTAAAAATTTTTAATAACTTTTAGGGATTAAGTAAAATAAAATATTTTATCTTAAAAATTGGTAAATAATTAAATGAATCTATACTTGTAATACTACTTACAAGTACAGAACAATAGTAAGCAAGCTTTTATGCGATAAAATCTTTTTTTTATTAATCTCAATTTTTTAAGTCACGATAGCCGAGTGGTTAGCCGGGTGGTCGGAATTTCGAGTCAAGAGACCCGAGTTCGATCCCCAGGTGTCAGGCTCGTACCAATGGGTTTTTTAAAAACGTATGTACGAATTATATCGTCGTCTAGGACATAAAAACGGCGACGGGCTCACCACCTGTCACGTTGTCCGTTCTCCGGTCTTCGGTAGAAGGTGGGCTTTTGTTGTTGCATGAATGGGCCGGCTCGACCGGGAAAGTACCAAGACCTCACAGAATACCGACGTGAAGTAGCTCAACGGTCAGCTCAGAACTAGCACGGGGAATCCGACTGTCTAATTAAAACTAAGCATTGCGATGGCCCTCGCGAGTGTTGACGCAATGTGATTTCTGCCCAGTGCTCTGAACGTCAAGGTGAAGAAATTCAAGCCAGCGCGGGTAAACGGCGGGAGTAACTATGATTCTCTTAAAGCAGTAGCGTCGGGCCGTATGCGCAAAATGGCATAAGACGGATTGCAAGCTGTGGCCCTAACGGGCGGAGATAGTAGCGACTCCTAGTCAGGGGCGCAATTGTGCGGGGGTCAGAGAACCGCCAGCCATTCTTTGGCATATTGCTAATCAGTTAGATATCGCTGCTCAAGAAAGATACGGGAGGGAGGCGTGCCTAAAAAAGTCTACCCCGATAGCGGCTAATGCGGGCACCCGAATCGGGCCAGGTTCGGGGTGAGATTCCCCGAGCAGCCCCAATGGGTGGTCACTTGTGACAACCAAGTCAAACTGCTTTTCTTCGGTTGAAGCCTTCGCGAAAGCAGTGGGCGCTCCAGGTGGTAGGGCTAGCACCCCGACCACATTGGGTTTAAAAATCAAGCTTTGAGTCAAAATAAGAGAGTATTTTGCCACCCCGGCCTCCCACCGGTAGTCGGGGAGCTCGGCCCAATCTGCGACCACTCGGACCGAGGCTCCGGCCGCGGCTCCAGAGATCACACAACAAAGACGGGGTTGGGCGTCCACAAACGAAAAGCCCACCCCGAAGAAACAAATGCGAAGGCTGCACCAAAAATGGTGAAGTGCAGGTAGGGGGAGGAGGAGCTGGCCCAAATGGCGAATATGGAGGCAAAGCTCCTCGAGGAGAGCGGGTGCTGCACGAACGCAGACCTGCTCAGAGCCTTTTCTGGGTCCGAGCGGACCCTGGAGGCCACAAAAGGCAAGAGGCGTTACCGGGCAATTATCAAGAAAAAAAAGGTTCGATCTCCATGCCTCAGTGCAGGGGTTCAGCGCACCCGGTCTCTGAGGGAGTCGAACCTGCCGCACAGCCCCAGCAGGCCACCACCGACCCACCCGGCGTCAATGATCCTTCACCGCACGTTCCGGGTGACTCGGACAGCACATGCGCAGCCCAGATTGTCGCGGACCTAATTGAGTGCATCGCTACACGAAGGGCGCGGCATGGTCTGGGCTCCCGGAGTGCGAGGCGCCACCGTATCTTACCGGATATGACTCGGGCCGACACCGCACGGGCTGGTCTCTCTAGCCGCAAACGGAGGAGAATAGAGTAGGCAAGGGTACAGGAACTGTACCGGAAATGCCGCAGACGAGCAGCAGCCGAAGTTATAGATGGCGTGCTCACGAGAGTCAGGCACTCTCTCGAGGAAATGGAGGCCTATTGGCGTCCCATACTCGGGGCAGGGCGGACGCTCCGGGACCCAGACTGGAGGCGATACTCGCCATGGGGTGAGTGGATCAGTACGGGGGTGTGCACGACTTCTCTCGGCTGTGGGCGCCCTTCACGACCGACGAAGTGAAGGCGTCCTGCTTCGACTGGCAGACCGCGCCTGGTCCGGACGGGATCCGCCCGGATGAGTGGCGCACAGTTCCTGCGGCCAAAAAGCAGAAATATTCAACTCTTGGTCGGCCTCTGGCGAGGTCCCAGTGCCCCTGCGGCGGACTATCTTCGTGTCGAAGACCGATCTCCATTGCGTCGGTGCCGCTCCGGCACATGCATTCGATCCTGGCGCGGAGGCTGCTGGCTTGCTGCCCCCCCGATGCACGACAGCGCGATTTCTTCCGCGCCGACGGCACCTTGGAGAACACAGTGGTACTGGACGCAGTGCTGGGAGAGAGCAGGAGAAATTTGAGAGAGTGCCATGTGGCGGTCCTCGATTTCTCGAAGGTGTTCGACACAGTGTCCCGTCGGGCGCTTGTCGGGCTTCGTCGGGAGCGAGGTTTGCCCGCGGCATTCTGTGACTACATCCACCGGCTGTATGAAACCGCAACCACCACCATAGTGGTTGACGGACAGCCGGGTACTCCTGTTAAAGTGGGCCGGGGCGTTCGACAGGGAGACCCATTGTCGCCAGTACTCTTTAACATAGCGATGGATGTTATTCTTGCGTCATTACCGGGGTAGGCTTCAGGCTAGAATCGGAGTTTGTCTCAGCTCTAGCCTATGCCGATGACCTCGTGCTGCTTGCAAGCAGCTAGGTAGGGATGCTGAAATCCATCAACCGTGTATTCGAGACTGCATCGGCTTTGGGACTCAGGGTCAATTTTAAAATGAGCTCCGTTTTGTCGATGGTGCCTGATGGGGAAGCGCAAGAAGCACCATTACCTGACCGAAAAAACCTTTCGGATCGGACGGTTATGATTGCCGCAAATAACTTGCGTGGAACGATGGCGCTATCTAGGCCTCGACTTCCAAGCGTCTGGATGCACGCATCCAAGGCGTTTTTGAAATCTGCTTTGAATCGTGCTCTAACGTCACGACGTTAGAGCACGATTTCAAAAACGCCTTGAATAACATCTCAAAAGCGCCCCTTAAGCCGCAGCAGCGGCTCGAAATCGTAAGGGGACACCACATTCCGAGATTTCTGCATGTCCTTGTGCTGGGCAGGATCACGGAGGACAGGTTAGCGATGCTCGACGTCCAGATCCGGGGTGCGGTAAGGAAGTGGCTGAGGCTCCCAAAGGATGTACCTGTCGGATACTTCCACGCAGCAGTTAAGGACGGTGGCTTAGCGGTCCCTTCTCTTCGGGCTACCATCCCGGACCTCATTATCAAGACGTTCGGGCGGCTAGATTCGTCAAGTTGGCTAGTGGCAAGGGCCGCCACCAGATCCCCTGGGATCTTTAAAAAACTGCGGAGGGCCGACAAGGTGCATCGTAAATTCACCGTACTAGAACCGGTCACGGGCCTTAGGTCCGTCGACCGATTGTGGCGTGAGAAGCTGTGGAGGTCAGTGGACGGCCTCGAATTGCGAGAGTCCGCCCGCACTCCTGCTTCTACTAAGTGAATGCGGGAGGAGTCCCACAGAATCTCAGGGCGCGACTTCGTGCAGTTCGTCCACACTCGTATTTGAAGCGACCTCTCTTGAAGTTACCTCGTATAAGAATTTCATTGAAGCTCTAGGCTGTCGGCTAAGCAATCGGCCTTTTCCTTATCCTCAAAAGCTATGGTGAGACCGTCGGAGCTGATCAGGGGCGGCATCGACGAGACAGTTTCTGACTTCAGAGCCCCCGCCAGTTGCCAATAGGCACTGTATGTTGGCGAGATATCCTTCATCAGTTTGTCCCATCTATCACTCTTGAGTTCAGCAATGCGCTCCTTGACCTCCCTCTGGAGGCAGCGAATCCTGACTCGATTGTCGTCAGACCTGTGTCGATCGTATGCTCTCGTAGCAGCATTCTTTTCTCTCAGCAGCCGTGTGATATCCTCCGGCAGCTCATAGCGGCGATTGTTCGCCACCTTGACCTGCCTAGAGGATGCTTCGACGGCGGCCTTTAAGTGAGAGGTGAGGTGGTTTACAGCAGCAAAGGCCATTTCCTTTGAGGAGATGACATCTGGGATGCTGTCTAACTCTGGGGTATTCGTATTCTCCAAATAAATCTCGAGCTTACGCCAGTCCGTCAGGGTTTTGGTCAGAGGGACCTCCACCTGGGGCTGACCCAGCACCATGGTTACCGGACGATGATCCGAGTTTAACTCGTGTTGCACTTCTATAGATCGCAACGGTAAGGTTACGTTCTTTAGAATTGCAATATCTAATATGTCCGAGGTATTGTTTCGAATCGGGTCTATCCTAGTAGGTTCTAGGCGGGCGATAATGTCGCTCTTTAATAATCTTAACTGCGGTCGTAGATAAGCAGATATCACTGTGATATGCTGATGGCCTGTCAGAGCGATTCTACAAGCCGAAGCTTCGATATTTACTAAGGTAGGTACATCAATCGCCACACAGTGCAATGATGCCTTATAGGAGATAAGCGTACCGCCTCCGCGGGTGAGTCGGTCGTTACGCACTAATCGATAATTTGCTATTCTTGGATCGCGTATTTTACTAGTGAGTCGCGTCTCCTGTATAAGGAGGATGTCTAATTGATGGACGGTGAGAAATTCTCTCACTTCGTCCAATTGTTTTTTAAAGCCGTTTGCATTGAAATAGCCGATAGCCAAAAACCTAGGTTTAACTTTACATGGTGTATTATCCATTTGGATTAGTACAGCATGAAGAAAAAGGGGACTTAGGAGGTTTGCCTCCAGGGAATTGTTTTATGAATAAAACAATTGAACATTGAATACAATGTTCAATTGTTCTATTTGCGTGTGGCCTTAAATTTATTGTATGTTTCGAATAGCGCCTTATGTTTGGCGACTATCCTGAAGAAGTCGGACGCCGAAACTGCCGCCTCTAATTCTAGGACCGTTGTTACGATCTCACTGATGTCGAAGAGACCTGCGATCTCTCCGAGCCGCGCGAAAACGTCGTCGCCGGCGCTAGTCGCCTTTGCGCCCCGCGCGCCAGACGCCCTTGCGGGGCCTGCGGGGGGGAGCAACGACGGGGGTGGGCACGGGGGTGGATTTTGCCGGGCCCACCATCGGTGGTGGTTTCACCCACGCGTTATTTTGGGGGGCGGAGCCGGGACAAAGGCATTCGCCTTTTTAGCGCTTTTCGCGGGGGGAGAGGTGGAGACGGGAGCCCTAGTGGGTGCACCCTTTCTGGTTCTCTTTCCCCCTCTGCGCCTTTTGCCGTGCGGCGCGTTGGGACATCCGCGATAGTTCGCGGGGTGACCCTCGCCTCCGCACAGGACGCACGCCGTAGGAATGTCCGTAGGCTTGGGCCTAGGGCAATTCGCTATGGCATGGTCCTCTAGGCACTTGATTCACCTAGGACGTGAGTGGCAGTTCCTTGCGGAATGCCCGTAGAATTGGCACTGGTGGCACTGACCCGGGGAAGTGCGCTTCCTCGGGGCCTCCACGCGTATGCCGTGCACATGGGCGGCAGACTTGATCTTGAAGATCAGCTGCGCCTCGTTGGTGCGGTCGAGATGAACCAGCACCAGATTGTAGGGGGCTAGGGTGCGCATGTTGCGCATCCAATGCACCGCCTGCACCGGCAGAGCTTGTTTAACAAGGTCATCGTGGACTATTAGGGTGTCTACCTCATTAGGTATTATCCCTAATGACAGCGCGGAGGACTTTCTCCTCCTCCAGCGCGTAAGTGTGAAAGTTGATCTTTCGATCGCTTAGCCACTTTGTCAGGGCGCGGTGATCGGCCGGTGACTGCACCGTTACTGCCATCCCTGTGGCGATGGGCTTGGCCTTTGTATAACGGATTTGTTTCTCTGATATTTGGTTCCAGGCACTAAAGTCCCGGAATACTACCGGCGGCGGGGGTCTGGGGGCCTTGGGTGCTGCAGCAGAGGGCGCAGCAGTGTCCATAGGCGTGGGAATGGGAATGGGTTGCCCTTCTTTGGGCCCTTCGCAGGCGCCGCCACTATCTTACGCGGGGGGCTAGCCTCCTCCGCGTCAGACTTCTGCTGGCGCTTACGTTTTTATTTTCGGCCCTCGACGACGGAGAAGCCGTCGTCTGAGTCGTTGCCGACCTCGACCTCTGTACCCGGATCGGTGTCCATGGCCTGGGAGTCGCTCGAGGCGGTCTCCAGGTCCAGTGAACCCGACGCAACGGAAGAGACTGCGGAGGAAGGGCGCTCTATGTCACAGGGACTTGGCGGCTCCCGACCTGAAACCTGCGCTGGTTCGCGCGAGGAGGCGTGCGAAGGGTCGCGGGATGCAACTCGCGATGATGCGCGGGACGTGGTGCGCGAGGTAACGCGCGAAGCGGCGCGGCCGTAGGGGGAGTGAACCTCCACCTCCACGACCCTATGGCGCGACACCAAAGCGGATCGCGCGCTTACTCCCACACCGACGCCGACGCCGGCGTCGGAGCCATCGGGAGAGGCGGGGCTGCTAGTGCAGTACCGGTGTTGCTAGGGGGCTGGGCCAGAGGGGCCCGCTCCGCTCGCCGCTGAGGCAACAAATCCATGGCCCAGACTTTCTGGGCTGACGCCTGGATAGTGCTCCGCCAAAAAGCGGAGAACTCTCTCCCGCGCCGCCGCGGAGTCCATGACTCCGGGCAAAATTAGACTCCTAGTCTCCCCGCCTTACGGCAGGGAGGTGAGTATCTAAAAACACTCTCACAATGTAAAGTGTAGCTATTTTAAAGACGACGAAATAAAAATTGTAACGACTACTTACATATATCGACGCAGCGATGCACTCCGACGCACCCCTGTGGGCCTCAACACCGTTGCACAACACACGAAAATATTGCGCAATACGCGTGCGACTTAATAACGGCTAAATAACGGCCGGACGCGGCCGGGAAACGGGGGACCCGCGGGAGCCGAGCCCGACACACCTAACCGTCGCCCGACCCAGGCGACGGCACGAACAAAGCGAGTAATTACGATAGCAACAACAATCGTAGGCTTACGCCCGGGCGTAATGGATATAACTGTCGGCCCGTCAAAGTGTTTCACTGCTCAGGCGGAGCAGCCGAGCACACTTATGCACGGGACTAGAGCGCAATCCGGAATCGAATGTGAAGCCTGTTGAGCTTGACTCTAGTCTGGCATTGTAAGGAGACATGAGAGGTGTAGCATAAGTGGGAGGTCGTTCGCGCGGTCGTCGCTGAAAAACCACTACTTTCATTGTTTCATACATTATTTGGTTATTATTGGGGACATACTTGCAGAGCACCACGAGCTAGACTTGTTTGCCGATGGATTAGGACATTTGTATAAAGAAATTCAAATAATTTTAAATATATTGCTTACATATATTGTTTTCATAATTAATTAATATAATTGCTAGTTGCGTATTATTTTTCTTATAATTTTTTTATTACTATTATTGCTGTTCTATCTTAATATTAATGTTATTTATGGACTCAGATTGTATTTTTTATGATCTTTTTTCTATGATATTATTGATGTATTGTTAATAAGGATATTGTAAACTAATTTTTCTATTAGCTATATAATGACGAAGATGTGTTATACCAAATTGTCAATCTTATAAGCGTTTTGGATGAGTCATCTGTTTGCTTGTAAGATGAAATGAAATATATAAATAAAATAAATAAATATCTTGATTTTTTAGTCTGTGATATATACACTCTATGGTATAGTAAGTTTACCAAACAACATATGTAAAAATTTATTCAATTTCCTTCTTAATCATAATCCAACATAATGTATGTAAGATACGAAGAGGTGCCTATAAAACAATGAGATTTTATATGAGGTAATAATTTAATCGAATCGTATTCGAATCGATCTCAGTGTCTACAATTTCAATCGATTTATGAAATCGATCTTTGAATCCTCAATTATTATTCGTGGTGTCAAGGCAATAATAATACAGACATATACTTCTCTTACAGATCAGTACTCTCACTTTAACCGGATTACTGCTTTGTCTGCAAAACTCTATACTTAGTTACACAATAGTTTATAAAACATATTATATTTATACTACGTCTTACATTTTATTCACTGTTGCCCTTTATTGGATATATGTCTTATTTTAATTAATATGTATCGTGTATCAAATTATAATTTGTATCAAATTTTATATTAGTTCTATGTATAAGTTGAAGTAAATAAGTTTGTTGAAGTTGATAAAAATAAAATAATATCAAATGTACATTCAGACAACCCAATTTTATTTGTATGTAAATGTAGTTACAAAAATGTTGACGGTCTCATGAGAAAAAATATCATTACGGTTTATTGAAGTACCTACCCCATGTGTTGTTTTCTTTATTATGTACCAAATGTATTACGTTAATATAAAATAAGCTGCGGTGAAGTAAATACTTGTTTCATTGAATACGAAAAGTTATAATCAGCAGAGACTAAGAGACCTAATACCTTAGTTATGGTCCTTACGCGCGGATTTAAAAAAGTTATCAAAGGAATTTATCGACCGATCACTGCGTAATAATAAAATTACGCATATAGTCTCTGCATTGACTTTTAGTCATTACGAATACCATCATGCGCACAAGAAGATTTCGGGGAACCTTTTCGTTTTGGGTTGGGAACAAAACCAATCCAAACACAAACTACCAGACCAGGTGGCCTACACACCCCCCTGCTCT
The DNA here is from genome assembly GCA_029286605.1 of Sericinus montela. Classification (NCBI taxonomy): domain Eukaryota; kingdom Metazoa; phylum Arthropoda; class Insecta; order Lepidoptera; family Papilionidae; genus Sericinus; species Sericinus montela. Next base: position 6,339 of record JAGSMR010000540.1, on the reverse strand, counting down.
AATTCTGGGGGGAAGGGGCACTCTAAGGGAGGCAACGCTTCTGCTATGCCTCTGGTATTGCGGGTGTTCATGGGCGGCGGTAATCACTTACCATCACGTAAGCCCCCTGCTCGTTTGCCTCCCTTTTCTATAAAAAAAATGCAAGAATTACTTAAGATTCAAGACGGTCATCGATGTTAATTAACAAGATCTTCTTCTTCTTCTTCTTCTTCCTGCCCTTATCCCATGCTATGTGGGGTTGGCACTACATGTCTTCTTCTTCCACTCTCCTCTATTTCCCGTCATGTCAATATTCACCTCTTCTTTCCCATGTCTTCTTCCACACAATCCTTCCATCGTTTTTGGTCTCCCCATAGCTCTTCGTCCATCCACACTCATCTCTAACATTCTTTTGCCTATATTACATTCTTCCCTCTTCATTACATGCCCGAACCATGCTAACCTACCACTCTTCATTTTCTCTGTCACTGGTGCTACTTTGAAACTTCCCCTTATATACTCATTCTTTATGCGATCTTTTCTAGTCACTCCATACATCCATCTCAACATTCTCATCTCTGCAGCATGCACTCTTCTTTCATCCGTCACTTTCGTTGCCCAGAACAATTAACAAGATCATACATTAATTATAAGAAAGCACCTAAACAGCGTATTACTAGGAATTATGTAAAAACTACGTCAGATACATTAAATGAATTATGGTTAGATATTAAGAAAATTAAATTAGCTACGACTGATGTAATGATATCGGAAAAATATTTTCACGATAATTATTTTGATTTATTGGAGGAAGAATATACCGAGTATAAATGTTGTTTAAAAAAAATTTTGTCTCGTTTTAATAGTTCTAATAATGATAATAGTGCGCGCGAGTGTAATAGTAGCATACAAACATCATGTCTTAAATTACCTGATATAAAATTACCAACATTTTGTGGCAAGTATACTGAATGTCCCACATTTAGAGATTTATTTTTGTCATTGGTACATAAAAACAAATCATTAGATAGCGTCCAAAAATTACACTATTTAAAAGTTTATGTAACGGGCGAAGCTGTGCAATTGCTACGTCATGTACCCACCACTGATGCTTAATATGAATAACAAAAAATTAAAAATTATGAAAAATGTTGGAAATTATTTAAAAAAATATAATAGAAGTTTTTATCTACCAGTTTACTTAAGCGGCTATTCGCACAAAACAATTTAACTGTACAATCAGCGGTGGGTATAAAGGATTAATAGACACAACTAAGGATTGTATGAGTGCACTATCGAACCTGGGTATTAGTGTCGCATCTTGGGATGTGATAATTATTTATATCATTAGCATAAAATTAGATGTGGAGACCAGAAAACAGTGGGAGATAAAGGTAAGTGAATCCAACGATGACCTTCCCACTTTTTCTCAGTTTGAAGATTTTTTGGTGAGTAGATTCAGAGCTTTAGAATTTTTAGAACCTAGCATAATAATGCATCAAAGTAATAATTCTAAAACTAGTAATGCTCATCCCAGGGTACTTCATGTTTCTTCTGCGACCTCTGCCGTATGCCAATTTTGTTCCGAGAAGCATAAAATGTTTCAGTGTAAAAAATTTACCCAATCGGATTATGATACCCGTTTTAATTTTGTAAAAAATAATCGTTTATGTTTTAATTGTTTAGGAGCGAATCATTCCGTAAATTCTTGTTATTTAAATACTTCGTGTCGTATATGTAATCGGAAGTATATGTAATCATCATTCATTACTTCACCCACCGAAACCAACGAGCTCAACTGTATCTCCAGTAAATGTTAACCATGCAATTGAGTCATCACATAATTTGGTGATTAGCAATAATACCGCAACTATACCTAGCGAGTTGGAGACACCAAATCTTGTCACTACTTGTTTTTCACAAAAGAAATTACTAGTCAAATATTATTAGCTTCCGCTTTAGTGAAAGTTAGGGCAAGAGACGGTACATGCCAGCTGCTGCGACCAATGATAGACCATGGGTCGCAAACCTCATTTGTAACTGAAGCAACCGTTCAGTTGTTAGGACTTCGGAAGTATAGTCTGAAGAATAGCGTAAAAATCACATTTAAGTTGGATTTTGTCAGGGCGGCTGAGTTGAGTATGCAGATGTTAGCATCACTCCAGAATTAAGACAAATAATTATCCCAAGAACCACCTGTTTCACAATCGGGCAGCTCGTCCTTGTCCGTCCACTGCAGATCCGTCAGGCCCTTGATGCGGAGCTCCATCGCCGTCTTCAGCAGGCCCGACAGCTGCGACTGCGACAAACAGAAAACACGACGCAAGGATAAATGCTTATAAATGTTTATAATAAAAAAATATACCTTCCCAATATCGGAACAGACGGAGGTCTAAGCAATTTTCTCCTTACGTCCCACATTTCATCAGATTATTTTATGGCAGCTTATTTTGACAACTTGATGGCGGTGAGCTCCTCCTGCTGAAGTTACAAATTGAACATCAGTTAAGAAAAAAGTTTGGTGAGAGCGTTCCTCTCCCCGTGATCCACCTCGAGACTCCTGATTCGAAAGCCGATCACCCAACAACTCCATCATCATGGTTTTCGTTTATGATAATGATAAAAACGATATGCTGGCCTCCGCGTAGGAGTGACGTTTTCATGGTGTCGCTAGCTCAGAGATTATAAAGCCCAAGGGTAAATAATTACTTTTTCTACATTGTCTCTGCTCTGGTATTGGGGGGGAACATGGGCGTCAGTGCGTCGGTGATTTCTCTGGTGACCTCAATTCAACCTTCGCCACTTTTTCTTATGAAAAAAAAAATCTATTTGAGGAGGAACAACATTTTTGAACCCGTTGATGTCTCCTTTTAAAATCCTTCTATAGAATAATGTGACGACTATTAGGATGACATAATCGGTGGAACCTCCTAAAACAAAAAAAAAACAACGAAAAACCAACAGTATCAAAGAAGTTTTCATTTAAAAAGTGAGGGGTACTCACATGGTGCACGCTCATCTCGCCGGTGTACATGTAGTCGAGGAGGGCGCGCAGATGGCGCGGCTCGGCGCCGTCTATCACGAGCACCGGCTCGCCGTGCGCCTCGTGAGCGCCGAGCAGCGCGCCGAACAGCTCCGAGCATGCCGTCAGCACCACTCTGCGTGAAAATATTCAACTCGTGAAGACAATGAAAAATAAAACAAAAAGATAAAAAAAGAGGATACCCACGGAGTTTCGTTCACAGATTTCTTCTCCGTCAGAGGAACCTCACCAACAAAGTAATCATCAACATTCTCCGACAGAGGAATGAAAACGATGGCAGTTATAAAAATAATGACTTTTCACAAGTGAAATTTATGTTCCTATGACTAAAATAGAGATTACGATTTTGTGAGTCACGCAAAGTATTAGAAACAAACTCGACACGGGGTCTTACTTCTGGGGATCGAATTGGGGTAATCCAACCTTTCAGATATCGGCACTGATTTATTTAAATATTTATGAGATATATATTAAAAAAATGGCCATTGTACAATACATAAATATAATAATTAATTGGCGAAATATTTGGGCGATCTGATTACTCCATTCGTCTCTAGTGTTGGAACACAACAGTTTTATACTAAAAAAACAACAGTTTTATACTAAAAAAAATTTAGGGTATAAACTTCTGGATTTGTCAAATGGAATCTGAACCAACCGAGAGCAAGTTCTTCACAGAAGAAGAGGAGAGATGTGAAACATTGTTTGCAACTACCACGAGCAGAGATATCGAAGGTCGTTATATTGTGAGGACCATGTGAAAGTACTCACTTAACAGGGAGCGCTCCTTGGCAATGGGACGGTTCATTAGTAGGATTGTAAGCGCCTGAAATTAAATTGTAGAAATCAATACAACTGTTTATATCACAAATTCATAAGCAAATTTAAGATAAGTCAAAGCTTATACCTACAAGTTAATGTAGCTTTCGTTTAGTGATATACTAACAATTATGTATAATAATGATTTCACAAATTAGGAATTTTTATGATAGTATCCATTGTTAATTGACATCTACTGCCTAATATTTTATTTCATTGATTCTTGAAAATTGAGGGTTTACCTGATGGTAACTCATGTGCATTTTCAAATTTTAAGAAAAGATTTGTAGGGTGAAAGTGGAATAAGAGAGAGAGATATCCTCTTTTCAGAGAGGAAATATGTAACCTTAAAGCTTTTATTAATAGAACTGTAAGGCTTATAGCCATTTATTTCATTATTGCTATGAAATTAATGAAGAATTTAAAAATCAACTGACATGCAAAAGCAAAAGTTCAGCATGGTTTAGATGCTTTTAAAATCAATAAAAATGTATACATATTTTTTGAAATTTCTTCATGTTTTAAAGATATATATATATATATATATATATATATATATATATATATATATATATATATATATATATATATATATATATATATATATACATATATATATATATATATATATATATATATATATATATATATATATATATATATATATATATATATATATATTTATGTAGGAGATACAGTAGTTTGTCCCAGTTATGGGAATAAATTGCACGAGTAACTGCCAAATGAAATTTGTGTCTCCATTTCCTCTGTCTTGGATCACTTTCAGAAGAACTGCCCTCTTCCTGGAGTTGTAGAAGATTTCGTTTGCATCTCCTGTCAGGATCAGGTTTGGATTCTTCTAAAGATTCAATCACTCTTTTCTGTATCAGAGAAAAAAAAATTAAAACACAATTTATACATAACATTATGAGAACAAATAAATTTGGCATGTGTAATTGTGTGACTATTTACTTTTAATTTTACTTTAAATCCTTTCAAATGAAAACGGTTAGTCATAAATCTCGACAAATTTTATCAAAAATAGCAGCTGAAGATTTGCAGCAGCATCAAAGGCGAGAGTCGCACTGCGTTCACCAATCCACTAGTAATGACTACTTGGGCAAATCCTATTTATGGCAGACAGGGGATACGATAGAAAGTAGAAAAAATCAATTATTTTTATCCTCACAGTACGGCCAATTGGTCATATGAATCATTTCAGAACGCTCTGGCCGCGTTATGGCCAATTGATCAAACTTTTATTTTTGAAATATTTAAATATGAAATTTATATTTTATTTAAATTAACACTGAAAAAAAAAAAGATGTTAAATTCCGTGTCTTACTAAGCAACACCAATATTTTGTTTTTTCGGTAGCATTGACGTTTAATGGCAGAATCTAGTATGTTTACATTATCTTTCCCGCCATTGTAATACGAGTCACCCATGCCGAGCATTCGTAAAAATCAATTATAAAACCATATTTTCAAAAAAAAAACAGCAATTTCTTTAGAATAATATTTTATCAAACCTATTTCCATATAACTTTTGTACATATTGTTATTATATATAATGTAATTATAAATTTAGTTTTTAATTTCACAATGATTATCGTATCAAGTTTGATATTGGTCGTGATGTTTATTTCTAATAGTATAATTCTTATGTTTATCTCACATTGGAACACCCGATCATGCTTTCTGTTTGTAAATTTGATAATTTTTTCTTTAACATATGAGTAAGATTACACATATGTTTAACAAATTTTTTATGTGCCTCATTTGTTTACATTAATAACTTGCGCGGGAATCGCCATTTCTGTGCAAAATGGAGGATGGATATTGAGTTTGGGAAATATTATTATAAATATTATCGATATTTTTAAATTTGTTGAATATCAATTTTTAAGTTCGGTTAGATGATATGGTAGCCGGTAAGCGTTATGTTATTGAGCGATTGGACCTTGTTCTGGTGGACAGTAAGTACTAAGTTAATACCAAATCAGGTATATGAGAATCTGCAGTAGCACTTAGTATGTGCCAAATCGATCAAATCGCGCATCAATTTATTTATCGTGAGTTGACGATAAAGGTTACCGTTTGCCCAAATTAATTTTAATTTAGGTGGTCAGAGGTACATTAGGTCATCGTTAGTAAAAGATATTTAACAAAAAATATTTTTTTTTCTTTTGTTCGAGTATAACGAACATTCAACTCACCTTATGATAAACGGTTACCATGAGATGATTACCTTACAACCGTAACCCCAGAGGGGTTGCAGGTACGTTTTTTTCCTTCGAGAAGTAATATGCTTGTCATTTCCGCCAAGTGACATTACCATGAGCATATTTTGCACCAATCGCAGTGCATTTATTATCGTGGTACCCTAGTAACTACAGCGCTCGCGGACCAGGTGCGATCCTGAGCAAGAACTACCAAAAATATTAGTTGCTATTAAGTGCTGAAATTACCATGAGCTTGACGGTGGAGGTGTTACAG